>CAKAOI010026214.1:0-62235 GCA_916701655.1 Sebastiscus albofasciatus | reverse complement strand
ATATTGGATTGGTATTTGTGTTGATATTCCATGTCGTGGTATCAGAAAAAAGTAGTTTTGAGCCATTACTACTATGTCTTTTGGCCTCTCATAACCACACGGGTATATTACAGGCAAATGCTGCCACGCTAATCCACAGACGGTGGATCTCATTGCCATCTCACCTCGCCTTGACATCATCCGGACCAAGCAATTATTCACCTCATGCTGAATTCCTCCAATCTCTATATACAGCATAAAAGCAGAGAGCCATTTAGCGCTGGAGGTGACTGCTCATATGAGTCACAGCAGGGAGGATGCAATGAGGTCAGGTGGCAATAGGTTGAAGTGCACTCATGTGAAGGAGGAAGCGTTGACACAGCGGTAGGGTAATGTTCTTCATTTCACCCTTATTTACACCCAGAATTATTCTATAGCTCGCCTGCCCGCTGAGATGTCCTTGCTTCATTCACTCCCACCTGATAGCGCTCACTCATGCACATAGAATCACACACACACATACACACACACACACAAAAAGTCAATCACACTCACTCACAGTTATGCAGATGTTTAGTCTTAGAAATGGTTCAAGCTCTCCCCCATGGCTGCACTGCAGAATGTACACCACCTGTTAGCCGCCTGTTGTGCCAATGCAGTCGCCATTTCCTGACACTTTACTGAACCCTGAATGCATCGGTCCCTTGTGTGTGTGCGTGTGTGTGTGTGTACTACCCAAAAAAAACTAACCTCTAGCATCTGACATTTATTACAATGACAGTAGCAGCAGGGCAGGAAAATAAACATTAGAATCTAAATCACTTTAACAAGCTAATACAGCAGTTATTCCGCGCATTGCTCCACCCTTGCATATGCTAGTAATAAAGACGTAGCTGCTCGGTAACAATAAGTGAAGGTCAGTATTATGAATGTCTGACCTACATTTAAGCAATTCTCAATGACTAAAATGTCTTTATCCCAAATACTGTGGTTAAACGTAGACTAGAAGCCAATGACATGGAACCAGAAGTTCAAGATCAGATGTATTAAACCCCAGAGGGTTGACAGCTGTTGTTACCTGTTGGGCTTGAGTTTGAGTATTTTTTTATGCTAAATGCAGTACCTGTGAGGGTTGCTGAACAATATCTGTCATTGTTTTGTGTTGTTAATTGATTTTCAATAATAAATATAAACATATGTTTGCATAAAGCAGCATATTTGTCCACTCCCATGTTGATAAGTGTATTAAATGCTTGACAAATCTCCCTTTAAGGTACATTTTGAACAAATAAAAAATGTGCGATTAACTATGGACAATCGTGCGATTAATAGTGATTAAACATTTTAATTGGTTGACGGCTCTAATTAAAACCTTTAAAATACATATTCAATTATAATATTAAATAAAATGCATATAAGACAAGACTTTACAAATTATGTTGAAAACACAACCCAACTATCGAGTCATGCAAAGGTTTCACAGCTACGGGCACAAAATATCTTCTGAATTATTGCGTTGATCATCTCTGAATCCTTAACCGGTCACTCAACACACTTTATAGACCACCCAACAGGGAATGACCTTCAAACTGAATTAAGGTTTGAACTCTTGCTGCTTCAAATAAAACGAGATAAGCTCATAAAACATACAAGCTTTCATCCTTCCCTTGTTCCTTCCTTCCTTTCCTTCTTCAACTGATATGAAAGCAAAAGGTTTTCACCTAACAGCAGAACTCTACTCTTCTTCAATTCAAGGTCGTTTCCTGTTCTAGTTCCACGGAGCAAACGGAGCAAACTTAATCTGCTGATGAGGACGGTGTAATATGGTCAAATGCTCCAGAAAAAGCAAGTAAGTGGACGGGACTCCCTAATACTACGTGACGCCAAGGAGCGTGACGAGTTGGGATGAGAAAGTGTTTGTAGGTTTAATCTTGGTCTTAAGGCAAACATCGGGTTAATAAACAACTTTTTATATTACGGTTTTGATAACTTATCCAAAAATCACAAAAAGTGACGAGACGCATCAGGCACACAACACTCAGGATGCAGGATGTACGGCACTGCCTTCGGGTGAAATACCACGTTTTTAGGGAGTCCAATAAGCTGACGTTGAGTTGATGTTGTTGTGTCAACTGTAATTTACAAGGTCAAGTTCTACTCTTCTTTACTGTCATTCTTGAGGAACTATAATGCTTTCATTCACATTTCCCTCTATTGTTATTAGGGATGCACCGATACCCGATACCAGTATCGGGTATCGGGTCCGATACTGTGCTCATGTACTCGTACTCGCAAAACGGCTCAGATACAACGGCACCGTGATGTTAACCTCTCTCCACGCTCTCTCCTCGCTCCACATCCCCGACGGTGCGGGCAAGACGGGTTGGTGGCGTGCCCGACCCCGCGGGGCCGGGATCCCACCTCAGCCGGCGCACGCCGGCCCTCACTTTCCTAGCGCCACAGGGTTTTGCCTGCACCCTCTGACTCGCGCGTGCGTTAGACTCCTTGTTCCGTGTTTCAAGACGGGTCGGGTGGGTTGGAGACACCGCCGCAGACACCTGCCGCCTTTTACGTGGGCCGAGTCCCGCCCTGACAGCACGATGCAGTCGGGGCGCACTGAGGACAGTCCACCCCGGTCGACAGTCGCACCGGGAGCAGGGGGTCCCGTCCCAGCGAGCTCTTTGTCCGCGGTGCAGCGAGGTCCGGGCGGGGAACGCTGTAAAGCTGTGGCTGCGAGCCACCTTCGCCCCGAGCCTTTCCAAGCCGGTCGCGGTGCCCCGCCTCGTATCCGGGACTCCCCAGCCTGCCGTGTGTCGCTCACACCCTCCAGCTGGCTGTTAACGAGGGTCTTTTGGCACAGAGAAGTACTCGTATCGGTACTCGTATCGGTACTCGGTACCGGCGAGTACTCAAATGTAAGTGCTTGTACTCGGTCTGAAAAAAAAGTGGTATCGGTGCATCCCTAATTGTTATGATGCAAATGTATATTCAAAGTGATAACTGTTCCATTCTTTCACCACTCTAATCCTGAGCCACTGCAAAATGTAAAATAATAATAATAATATGAGGACTTCTGGGACCAAGTGGTTGCTGTTCCCTCTTACATGCACATTAATATCTTTTCATTTTTTTTTTTCTGGGTCTTTTAAAACCACTTCAATCCACACTCACAATAACAACCGACACAATAATCAGATTTTCTAAAGACAAATTAAGGTGCATGTTCATTTTGTTTTTTGTTTCCTAACAATAACTTCCATCTCTCTCAGGTACCGCCTTGTTGAAATGAAACAGAAATGAGATACTGAGGGAAAAGAACAATGCACTTCAATGAAGGCGGCAAATAAATCAAAGGATCCAGCTGTCTCCGGCTGTAGTGGAGAAGGGGAGTTATTTATTCATTTTCATTTATTTATTTATTTGCTTGTCAGCTACAACTGGGAGAGATATTAGTGGATCTTTTAACTGGATATTTTTATTTAACACTGACACAGTTGCCAACATTTTTACATAGTTATTGTTTTGTCTTTTATCTGTAAAGTCTGCTAAACATTTGTGACACTGATAACTCTAGTTCTGCAGCACATTATAAAAGTTGTTATTGTAATAATTTAGGGAAAATCCATAAAATAACAGTTTTTCTCTGCAGTACTTCTGGTCCCGTCACTTTATCGAAGGTGTTTGATTGCAATCATTTAGGGAAAATCTTTAAAATAACAGTGTTTCTCTGCAAAACATTTCTGTAAATGTATGGTTTTTGACATTTATTCAAATTTCGATATTTTAATTTTACAGTTTTTGGTTTGGCAGCCGCTGCCAGTCCTTTCACCATTTTCTGGTGAGCTGCTGTTGGTGGTGGTTTTCTGTGTGGGAGGTTGTTCCTTGTTCTTACCTTCAGGGTCATCTTGGCAAGTAGCTCCTGAAGGTCCATGATGCCTTGCACCAGGCTCAAGAAGTCGCTGCAGGTCGGACAGGCTCAACGGAGGAAAGGAAAAGCACCAAAACAGAGAGGAAAAAGGAGAGGAAGAGCAAGAGGGAAGCATTTAGATAGGAGACAATATTTATTTAAAAAAAAAAAAAGTATTTGGACGCAGCTCATGTCGGCCGGCAGCAAACAAAAGGGAAGCCTCGCACATCTGTTTACTCTTTGTCTTAGCCTTGTGGCTGGCGTTAGTATCAATAATAAAGCGACAAGGTGTGATTACATGCCCTATTGATCAGTAACAGAGACAGTGGCACAGCGGTGGCCTTGTATCTTAATCTGTTGGACAGTAAACAGATGGAGAAACGAGGGCGGGGAGAGAGGAGGCTGCACTGAATCTGAATTAAAGCAAAATGAAGATTGCTGGAGAGAGAGGAAGATGATAGAATAGAGGGGAGGCTTTGTCTGTGATCAGCGGAGGAGAGGTCACCACCGGCTGACACATAGCTCATTGCAGTCCAATCTTATAATGAGCACAGTTATGGGGAGTGTTCTTTTTTTTCCCTTTATACTTTTACTCTCAAGAGCATGTTCAGAACATTATGTGTGACTGTGTCATCACGATACTCACTGCGGTTGAGGTTGGGACACTGTGTGATGTAGCCATTGGGAGCGAAAATCAGCTTCACATCCTGGATAATGCCCTGGCAACACAGAGGGAGTGGGTGCAGGGAGAAGACAGAAAGAGACAATGATAAACATCGATTGGTAAGATCATGGAATATCTCTGTGGATCTAATGGCACAAAACATGACAGACGAGAATGTGACGATGTTGCACATATAACACTGTGAACAGCACAAAGCACATTAAATCGGATCTTTTCATTTCTGGTTTGGTCCACTTTCATAATGTGGTCCTAAATCAGATCAGGCTGGTCTCATACATGTTCGTAGCTGTACCTACGGAAAGTGATGCACAGTAATTAGTAATATATCCCACAAAATCAATTTGTGTCTAATTCATGTAGTCGTGAACCAGGAAATATAAAGAGCGGCAAATGCCGTGTAGGGATGAAGATGGACTGGATGGGTGGGTAAAAAAAAATGGCGGACTTTCGCCTAGGAGACCCGAGTTCGTGTCCCGTGTGAAACCAGAAGTCAATGTTGATTTATTTGTAACGTAACTTAAGTACTGAGGTAATGCCACTTCCGGAGTTATTTTAAGCCAAACCTACGATATTTTCCTAAACCTAACTAAGACGTTTTGTGGCCTTATCCTAACCAAGTAGATATTTTCCTAAACCTAACCAAGTAGTTTCCTTGCCTGAACCTCGTTTCCGCATAGCTCTGTGTACGTATGCCAATCAACCGGACGTTCGTTCATTCCTGTGGGAAGCTCCGCCATCTCCGATGTCGTTGGTGAAACTCTTCCTTACGTTTTTTTTTTCAGTGCATAACTTGCCTCGAGTATGTTGAAAAAAGTCAACTTTTGCGGCAGATTACTGACAGACCGTAAGCACCGCGTGCCACAGGAAGTTAGCATAACATGCTAGCGAATGAATAAACTGATACAGCTCTATTCATACAACTTTTCTAAGTAAAAAAATGTACACACTGTCACTTCACTGCTGTTCTTATGTTATCTTATTTTTATTTTATTTTACTTTACTTTATTCTATTCGATTTTATCTAATTTTAAGGTGTATTGGTGTTAGGACGTGTTGTTTAAGCTACTTTTAAGCTCAATTTCCTTTGGGATCAACAAAGTGTCCATCCATCTATCTATCTATATATCTATCTAATACAGTACATACTGCTAAATCACAGTAATATACTGATATGACTACTGCGAGGTCACAGTATATAGCTGTCATTTCACAATTACTTACTGTAAAAAATATACAGTAAATTGCTGTGAAAGTAATGCAACTATTAGCCAGTAATTTACTGGAAATATGCAGTCAAATAACTTACAGTGTAGGTTTGAATGTTCTTGTATTTTAGAAATGGTGAAAAACCACCACAGCAAATGTAAAAAAAAAACTATTGTCGTACTTTATATACAGTACAGCATCCATTCCTAACTGAACTGAAGCAAATGTACTTCCCACATAGAGGGAAGTAAATTGCCTATGACCGATAGAGTTCTCTCCTTTAACGGACTGTCTGCCAATCACTGTGAGTGACGGGCTCCAGAGGTGCAGGGCTGGTAAACAGAGGGCTCCGTGATGACCACAGAGAACAATCTCGGAGAAAAAAAAAGGCACCCTCTCTAATGGAAAACCCAACTTGTAAAACACTAGGCTGCCCACACGCACACACAATAACACACACACACACACACACACACAGGGGTAATATAATTTCACTGTTCCTTCAAAGTGGCGACTGAAAACATGCTGGAAGGACATTAGAATTCACCACCTCAAGCGCAGTTGGCATCATCTCGTCTCTCGCTCTGTGTGTATGTGAAATTCTTTTACAGTGATTTGGCTGGCCTGTGTGCAAGCAACACCTGCCTCCTTTTCAAACAGAGACACGGGAGGAGGGAGCCTTGAGGCGAACAGGCTTGGAGCACAGATTGAGAACAAACACCCTCACACACACACATGCACACACACATGCACACACACACAGAGGCTGTGTGAGCAGTGGATGGTGAAGAAGAGATTGTCAGTGTCACTCAGAATGAAAATGAGGGTGTAGATCACAGATGTCTGTCCCGGTGGTGTAATATGGGGGCCCTGACCACACATCACTGTCAATGATCAGCAGGTAATTCGAACCGAAGTCATAAAATCTCTCTCTCTCTCTCTCCCTCTCTCTCTCCCACACACACGCGGGCGGAAACGTGCACACATTTTTTTTTTTCATGCCTCTGCCAACCCCTATGGCAGATATGTTTCAATAGCACTATTCAGGAATAAGGTCTATACGCTCCTCCATGGTGAGACAAGTCCAATTACACAGCTGCTTTCAAGTCATATACAGTCAGAACAGTGACAGATTTTTTTCTATTGTGTTGTCTCTGCACAACAGAACATTGGATTTGAAATGAACGGGGGGAAAAGTGCTGACGTTCAGCTTTAAAGCTGCACTAATCAATATTTTTAGAACAATGAAATAAAGGACTATATACAGTAAAGAGAGGTTGCTAAAAGTGATGAATCCACAGAATCCCATTCTTCAAGCCTCTTTTAACACATAGTTTGGGGTTTTGCTGTATGTTTTCAGCGTACCTGTAAATCCAGTGTACGCTAACTCCCTGCACCAAATGGCAGACAGACAAACCTACTGACTAGCTGAATAAGCTAGCAGCTAAAAAGACAGTTATTTTTTTTCTCGGGAGACCAAACCAGAGCTAAAAGAGAGTGAATATCATGAATTTACTTTCATCAGGTGGACAGACACAACTTCTATAGATTCCTCGTTTATTTAAAGTTACTGTGAATAAGTTTTAACTGTATTAAACAGTCTCAATTTAGTACTGATGCCTCTATATGACCTACATAATTCCTAGTTCACACTAGATGACCTTAGCCCTGATTTTCCACTCCCGGAAAGTTTTTGGAGCTCTCCGACAAAAGCCCCCGATCAGAGGCGAATCGGCGTCGGCTCGCGTTGATTCCCCGCAGACACATTCCAGATATCTAACATGCTAAATATCTGGACCTGTCGGAGGACTCCGGCTACGATCTACAGCCAATGAGAGCACGAGACACGGGTTGAGGGGAAACCTGGGGGAGGAGGGGTCGCCTATTACAACAGTTAGGCCGTGTTCAGATCTGGTATTAACATGTGTCCTCAGTGATCAGATCACAAGTTGACAGCTTTAAGTACATCTGTTCACACCTGGCATTAGAATGCGTCTCCACATGCGTCTTCAGTGGCCACATGTGATCCGATTGACTTCCCCACTCTATAATGCAAATAAACACGTAGTAAACACATGGCTAATACAGCAGCCGTTGTGATGTAATAGTACATGGATGTCAGTAGTAATATCCTATATATTCATGAATTCTGGTTCATTGTATTAACATCTAAAAAAAAGGTTATTGTACCGGCGGTCCCCGGGGACCTTGGCATGTGTCAGCGGTCTTTAATGTGTCCAGGACGCATTCACATACACACTGCTAAAAAAATGTGGTCATATGTGGCCCAGACCATCTCTGAATGTGATCTGAAAGATCCGATCTCAATGCGTCCTCGATGCATCTTGAGTGCGTTCACACCTGTACTTAGAGCGGTCCACTTGTGATCCGATCACTGAGGATGCATGTTAATACCAGGTCTGAACAGGGTCTTACTGTATGTGCTGTTTGCAACACGGAGCAAAGTTGTTGTTGCACATAGAGGAATAAATAGTAAAAAAAAGCGTGGAAACAGGCTATTTTGTATACATGTGCCAACAACAACATCAGCAATGTCTGGCGTATGGTATTACGTCATTTACCGTGTAATTCTCGCATGTTTTCATGACAGAACATAGTTTATTGCCGCCATACTATCTAATTTTAGGATGATGAAGGGCTTTTTTTGTTGTTGTTTTTTACGGCCAAACTGTGTATCGTCTGTCCAAGTGATTGTGAGTTTCCTCCAAACATATAAAGCATCCCATTGAGGGACGATGAATAAAAAAAGGGCTTCAATTCCTACACTGTTCATCTGCTGTGGATGTGAAGATAATCAAGTAAAGCTGAACGTCGGCGCTATAACATCATTGTTTTCATTTCATAGCCAACGTGCTGCAGGAGTATAGAGACAAAGCAATTAAAAATGTGTCACTGTCCAAATACTTACAGACGGCATTGTGGTCTTGACTAAATACAAGACAAAAAAATGCGTGTGCGTGTGTGTTTTTACACATTTGTATGAGAAACAGATGTCTTTATACTGTTAAAAAGATGAAAAACAAGATTAAAATACGGATTGGTTTAAGGTTTGGATAAGACTCACGCTGAGGAGAGGGAATGAATACAGTCAATGAGGGTCCTTACAAGTGGTGCAAATGTGTGTGTGCTTATGTGCTGTTTATGCATCATTTGTTTCTTTGTTTCCCCAAATGTTCACAAGTTCACTCACTGTTATTGCTCATAGAATTACCATCTCTACGCTTGTCTGCTCGCTTGTACAGTCATAATTCCCAGTTAGCTTGTTTATTATAGCAATAATAGGCTGGGCGTATTTGGCCGGCAATCCGCCTTCAGGCAACATTGACGGAAGTATTATCCTGAGTAAAGCTTTTTCCTGTGATTCTGTTTTCTCAATTTGATCATGCACAACATGACCTTTCCTTGGTCTAGCCGGGTCTGAAGACTTAACCTCCACCTGCAGTTCATCTCCCAGGACTAAACACGCATCAACAACAAACACTCATTAACAAGTATGAGAGAGGGCAGATGAACAGAGAGAGAGAGAAAGAGAAAGGGACGATAATGATGCTGATGATCTCCACAACGAATTGACTTATTCACATCTCCGTGCTCCATTTGACAGAGGCCAACTGTTTCAAGGCAATACACGACACCTTGATGGACTACGGCTGTCCTCTGCCAAAGAAATTCTTAGTCGACCAACACTCATTTGATTTTGTCGAGTGATCGATTAGTTGATTTAATCGACGGATCAGTAAAAATGGGTTTCTCCGCAAATAATCACGCAAAAGCACCACTTTAAATCTTGTGTTTACCAGAGATGTGCTCCTAAGCTTCAAGGAAATCATTCAGCATGAAAAAAAGCATAAAAAATGATTAAGTGTCTAAAGAAATATTAGTCGGCTAAGACCAAAATGACCAATTAGTGGACTGATGGACAAAGAGGGGGCGGCCCGATGATGGATAGTAATGATGTAGCTCAGTCAGTGTCCAATAAACTTTGACTTGTCACGTGTTGGTGCCACTAGACATGCAGACATTAGAGGCTCAAACTCACCACAAACAACAAGTTGAGATGTTCAACCCATATATATATAAGAAGTGGACGTAGTCACCGTGAGGTCACCGATTGGTTTGTGAATTGCCGTTTTGAAGCCTCGAATTCAGCATTTTGGATCCCACCATCTTGGGGTTTTTTTGCAACCGGAAGTGAAACGAGAGGGTGGAGCTAAGTACAACCGAACGCTGACTAAGACATTTTTAGGCGATCAAATTGTTCAAAATTAACTTTTATGGACTGAAAACACACTGTGAAAGGGTTAAAGTTCTAAGACGAAAACAGGGACAACTCCCAGACCGGACAACGCCGTGGTAGTGACCTGTCAATCACAAGGTAGCCCCGCCCTAAAGCATCCCCTGCTTTATGGTCTATTTGACCCTAAATGGGACCATAATTTACTAAATGAACATCATGCTGTATTGAAGAAGACTTGAAACTAGAGATTGAGACCATAAACTCATGTTGACAATGTTTACTGAGGTAATAAATCAAGTGAGAAGTAGACTCATTTTCGCATCTCGTCAAAGGGTGTGCGGCTCCTTTGTGCGCACACTCTCTTCTTTCCCCTTTCCCCTCTCTCCTCCTCATACAATGGTCATGTTAACATCATTACTCAGCTCATTCTTGGGACCTGTCTAGGCCTTTTAGTCACTTCTTCTTCTTTCAGCCATCAGTCATCATCTTTATGCTTTAGCTCATCAAGATTCACTTCCCCTGTTTCACAAGACTACAGGTCCCGAGTTTTAGCTTTTCCATGCTCAACCTCCTACAGGGTACCTTAACACAATAATGAATCACTTTTGAATTCCATAGATTACAAAAACAAAATAATAAATCACTTTGACTTCTATAGTCTATGCACTCCCTTCCCGTTATAGTCACTATAGTAACACAGTGCTGAGGAGCGTGTAGGAAGGAGCGAATTTATGTTTTTCGTCTCGAGAGCAGCCACTTCTATGCAGGGAATCGAGGACTTTGCTGTTGAAGTTGTTTCACTTTGACTCGGCACCGATCTACTGTGCGCACGAATCCCTTCTCCTTCAGTTTATCTCAAAAGACTTTGTAAACGTCTTTTTTTGTGTGGACTTTATTCAGCATATTCTGTATGTTCTCTTCGGCCCAGATGTCAAGCGAAACATCGGACTTCTGCAGGAGTCCAGATCAGTCCTCTGCCACTCATGTTAACCTTGTTTGTCTGTGTCCATGTCATGATTATATTCTCACTGCAGTCGAACCGTGCAAGGGGTCGCGAGGAAACCTCTTGCAAGCAGTGGTCTCGGTCGTGAGAGTACCATTACTGCATTTACAACAGTCCAAACAAACCGCACCAGAGATTCATTAAAACCGACTAAATGTCGGCTTGTGAAAGCGCCCTGAAGGCATTTTTCTGCACGCCTTTTTGTTTCAAATGAGAGACGATGATAGGTTAATTTAACTTGTGATTTTAGCTGCAGTTGTCTGGAGGATCGGCTATCAAATTGCACACAAAAACTTGTGTGTATATGTCATTCACTGTGTAGCGTACATGCTCAAACCTGAGGGAGGCATGCACTACTGCACACGACTTCCTAACATAACAAAGATAGAAATTAAGCAGGAGCACTTTATAGAACGTCTTGGCAGTGCAGACTTTAATCCATCAGCTAATGTCGGGGCAGCAGTTGTGCCTTCTTCAGAAATGAAAGGAGAAAGGCATCTTATTTAGCCATTCTTGCAGGAAACAGATGTGCAAAAGCATCTAAATATAAACAAGTTAGGCTTGGGGCGATATAAAAAGATTATCGTTAGAAACAATATTGGTTGGCCATCATAATGGTCCTCACATGTCCATGATAATAGAACAATATTCAATTATGTTGAATACAGGGATTCCGCCAGTATATTGTAAGCCCGGCGGGCCTGAGATGACTCCCCGCAGAGGCAAAACATCAGGGAATTATGTATTTTTAAGATGGTTTTTAAACTAAAATGTGTTATAGAAGTAGCGAACTCCTTTAAGGAATAAGTCAGTGCGTAGGTTGTGTGCTTATTGTTAGTGTCTGTGTTTGTGGTACAGAGAGAGAGAGACAGACAGACAAACAGAGAGAGCGAGGGAGCGTGTGTGTGTCACTGACTCCCTCCACAAAGAGCAGCCGGACCAAAACTCCTCCCACAGCGAGCAGTCAGCCCTCAATCAAAAGTAACAACATATCAACGGAGGCGAGACTGTACAAGGTCACTTACTAGTCACCAGCTGATTGATCTGGTTTATTGATCTCAGCATGTCATTGTCATTAAAATAGCGCTAACTGTCTATTCATTGTGGCCACTTGCAATGTATGCGTCTACAGTCCATAGATGTTTATATCTACGTGTGTCTCTCTTCAGCTTTTTTTGGACGATCGTCTTTTTTCTTGAAGCAATATCGTCAGTAGGGAAATTTCAATATCGCCAAACCCTAAAAGAAGTACATTCAATGACAATACAAATTATTTAAAAGCCCTGATCCTTAATACAGTACATTCACGTGTTAAGGTACCCAATTACTTAAAGATAGAGTCGACGATGTTGGAAAGCTAGCATAATTTGAAAGTAGCATTGCCTCGGGAGCTCACCCTCTTCCCTCGGAGCTCCTTCCAAGGCATCGTAACTACTTCACAGACACAGAGCGGAGAGAGGACCTCAACTCAACAACGCTACCTCATGACAAGTAACCTCAGCAGTGCTACTGCAGGGCTGAGTTTTCTCTTCCATTCTCCAGTAAACGAGTTCAGGCCGGTGCACGCCAAGGGTAGAGTACGAGCAGGGAGGCAGGGAGGCATCTAATTGGTTCTTTCCAAGTGAACCTCGAGGCAGTGATTGGTAGACGTTTTTACAGGATTACAGCAGCTACAGATGACGGCTCTTTTCCGGTCCTTTTTCAGAGCTCATAAGTAATGAATCGCTGTCGGGGTGTAAAGACCATTTCAACCAATAGAACAAATAGTGTATACTGGAGAACATCATCAACCCTCCCTTTAAGAACCATTAAGGATCCTCACAGCATACGAGAAGTTGAAATTAATTCCATAATATGCTGATGTGTTTCCTTTTGCCCATTCTGCTTTCAGAAGTTGGGTAAATAACCCGACACTGTACTGTTTTGCTACTGAGGTTTGAACACCAGGTATAGAGAAGATCATACTGTGGATGGTACGTCGAAATAAAAAGAACAAAGACGCAAACAAAAACATAAACAAACAAATTTAAACAACCAGGAAACAGAGGAGACGCAAGACCAACACGGGGAGATTGAAAGACAGACTTGAGTGAGAGATCTAAGCTGTGAATCTCTCGTGTCCAGGTTTGGCTTTCCCGTCATCACGCTGCCTCATTGTAACGTGTTCGAGCTTTCCATCATTGTCCGTAGTAGATTCATTACTGGCCCGTGGTGCATGAAACACCGAACGTTTCACAAAAGCACCGGTTCCAAACGAGCTCGCCGTGTCCCTGAGGAGTCAGCATCCTTGGCACAATGGATTCTAGATAAAGATAATTTATTACAGTTCTTCCTTCAGACGGAGAGGCTCCCGGGAGGAGGCGGCACGAGGACGAGGAGCGTCTCAAGCCGCTGCGAGGGCTCGATATGTTTTATTTAAAAGGCCTAGTTAGCTTGTCTTATCATTATCCTACTCCTGAGTCCCGAATGGGATAGATTACAGCTGCAGCTTTATCTCACCTCCTATCTCCATCTGCACTGTTACTTCTTCTACTTCTTTCGCCCTCTTTATTCTTTTCTCTCGTTTTCCCAACAAGCTCTTCACCCTTCACGGCTTTTCACATGACAAGATCTAAGTAGGCTCTGTTTTATCCTCTCGTCTTTAGCAGGTTACAGACGGGAGCAGGTGAGAAAGTGTGAAAGGAATAGCAAAGAAGTAGCAAAGTAAAGTTGCACAATATGTTTTGTCTCTGTCCAAATCGGTTTCTCTATTTCTGTGTGTTTGTGTCTCTTAAGGCCCCTGCACAATATCCCTCGCCAATGTTTGCCAAGAAATAGTTACAGCACATAATTCCCCGTTAAGCCACAACGTGTTGTTTTTAAATTTGTGTTTGTGTACAGATTCAACAAATGAGATACAAGGTGTTAATTTGTTAGCTTTTGAGGCAGTGGTAGGCGTATTGAACTATGGATAGAGTTAGGCTAGCTGTGTCCCCCCTGCTTCCAGTTTTTATGCTAAGCTAAGCTAATTCAAAGATTGGGAAATAAAAGACAACAGGATTTTAGAGAGTGTTTGTCAAGCCTTCTTTTCTTTTCTTAAAGTAGAAAATATTTTTTAACATGCAGAGAAAGACAGAAGCCTCGAGCTGAAATGTAGCTAGGTAGCTAGACATTGAACCTGAATGGAACCAAACCCATTAAAGGGGAACACCACCTAAATTAAGAATTCCATTATGTTATTTCCATGGCCTAGGCAAGTTCAATCGATATTTGTGAACATAAGCTACTCTCTTAAAGTCAGAAACCAGAGAAGTACGTTTCAAACTTGAGATGTCATGGGGTATAAAGTCTGGAGCTACTCCATAGACAATGAATGGGAGACTGATTTTATGGATGTTTGTTTTCTTTTTATACCCAAAATGAGCTTGATTTTATTGTAGTGTTAGTTGTGAAACAGAAAATGTTCCCATTTACACAAAACATTCCCCTGGGTGCTCTCAGGTTCATCTACTGTATAGCATCTCTCCACATTTATTGTCTATGAAGCCGCTCCAGATTTTATACCCTATGACATCACAACGTTGAGTTTTAGCACTCTAGTTTTGGGATTTAGGAGAGAGTTAAAGCGGCAGTAACCAGTATATTTTTGGCATCATTGGGCAAAAATTCCATAATAACCTTTCAGCATATTGGGCGGCTGTGGCTCAGAGGGTAGGGTAGGTTGTCCACCAATCGTAAGGTCGGTGGTTTGATCCCCGGCTGCTCCGAGTCACATGTCGATGTGTCCTTGAGCAAGACACTTAACCCCAAATTGCTCCCGAAGGCATCGGTGTGTGAATGAGTATTTAGATCAGATCCTGATGGGCAAAGTTGGCACCTTCAGTGTGTGAATGGGTGAATGCTGACGTGTAATGTAAAGAGCTTTGAGTGGTCGGAAGACTAGAAAAGCTCTATATAAATGCAAGCCATTACCATATTGTAATTCAAGTGTTCTGAGAGATAACTAGACTTCTGCTCCTCCTCATGGCTCTGTTTTCAGGCTTTAGAAAATCTAGCCCGTGACGGGAGACTTTGACCAATCACAGGTCATTTCAGAGAGAGAGCGTTCCTATTGACTGTGCTCCGGTCATGTGACCGGTACTTGGCGTTCCTTCAAGCCATCTCAACTTGATCTCAACATGGCTGCAGGGTCACAAACGTTCTCATTTTACAGCTAAACAGTACACTACAAGATGATTCTGAAAACATTTGAGGAGAGAAATAGGCATTAACGTAACAGAATATTGATTCATATTTGATCAGCGCTGCCTCGTTTGACCGTTTGGTCGGAGTTCGCGAGTGATTGACAGCCAGCTCTCATAGACAGCAGGTGGACAGCAGACCTCAGATCAGCTCTGACTGCTTGTTTTCCTCCGGTCTGTGAAATCTTGCAGATGCCGTTAGGAGCACCAGAGCACACAGAGGAACATGATTTTTTTCAGGTTACCTGTTTCATGTACTACTGTCAGGATATAGCGACCATTTTATAAAAATAACATTTTTTAATCAGATTTGCTCCAATTTCGCCTACTTCAGCTTTAAAGGCACAAGATGTTTCCAGAAACATCTGAGGTGAGAAATAGGCATACAGTAATAGAATATATATATCTGATCAGTGCTGACTAGTTTCACAGTTTGCGAGTTCACAAACTTCACAAGCAGTGATTGACGGCTGAGCTAGAGACTCCTCGGCTGAGATTGGTTGTTTTTCTTTGGAAGCGGTGGAATCTTGCAAATGCCATTAGGAGCACTAACAGCAGGCAGAGGAACCTGCTTCTTTCACAGATTATCTGTCTTAAGGCGCTACTGTCAGGATATAGTTACAGTTCGAACAAATATGACAAAACTTTATTTTTATTAAAGTTACCAACTGTGGCTTTAACTAGAACTAATTTATAATTTTCAGATCTGGGTAGACGGCCCTCATGGAATAATCAAACTATAACTAAGTTTCTATCTCTGGAAAACTTCTTGCCACACATTGAATTATGAGATATGTTGGCTCATAAATATGCATGAGCAGCAGCGGGAGATAATTAGGTGAATGTGAAGAAAAAAAAAAAAAAAAAGTGTATGTAGCTCTAAACGGCCCTTCTGATACAACGTGCAACAGGTCCTCGATTCAGTGTTTTACAAGAGCACCTGTCAGCCGACATTCCAACTCATCCCAGTGTAAACCTGAAGGGAAAATCTCCCCATTCCCTCTTCGCTTCACACGAGCCTGCACGCTTCCCACACCATCTGTCTCTGCTGCTGACAAAGACTTCTGAGCGCTGCCTGCTACATGTCGGGGTAGACAGACTCCCATCACTGAGCCGACGGCGGGTAGGGAACTGGATGATGGGAGCTGCGTCTTTCAAGACCAGAGCTTTTCCTCCAGAAGAAGGAGCTCCTTGAAGCCTTGATGCAAGAGGCTATGAGGGATGAGGAGGAGGAAGAAGAAGAAGAAGAAGAGGGAGGAGGGGACAGTGGGCTGATGTGCAGCAGCGATAGTGTCAAAACATGAGGAGGAGAAATTATTTACACCACAGTGGGCTGATCAATATTACATAGATGTTAGACAGAAAAAAATATAAAACGGCCCATTGATTGCATGGTGGGTGGGCGGTAGAGGTGGGAATATCAGGAGTGCGTTCATGTCTTGGTGACACTCAGCCACATCCCCTCCCTGCTGTGAGCACACGCAGGAGCCTGAGAAAATGAGCAGTGATTAAAAATCGACAACTTGGTAATGGGCTTGGGAATACGCCTTTCAAAGCATACGCTGAGCTTTTTGTGGCTCCTCCGAGAGCCCTTCTTTCTTGTATCTTCCACTTGGCTGTCTTCCCCCCACACAGCCTATGGCCAATTATACCAGGCAATCTTTAATGTGAAGCACGTCCAGGTGCATGAAGGAAATGTTTGTACCATCTGTGGAGTCTTACCTTGAACAGGCCGTGCTTGTGGCTGTGCTGGCCCAGCCACACTCCGCTGCCCGAGGTCAGCTCCATCTGAGGAGGGTCTATCACCCGCTCGTAAATCCTGCCAACGACAAATCAGAAGAGAATGTTTGGTTATGATAGCGACACTGATACAAGCACGTTTCTCTTTTTTGTCCTGGTCTGGCAGGAACACTGATCCAATACAGCTGAGCGGTAAATCCAACAGACTGTGTGCTTGTCCGCTCCCTCACGCCCCCTCCCCTCTCCCTTCATGAGCAGAGGCTTGCTCTCCTCGAGCATGACAGCCAGTCTCGCCCCGTGGCCCTCTATAACACGGTATTGATATCTGGACCTGGGATGTAGGCTGGATTAACTGCCCGATTCCAGACAGACAGATAGACAGACACAAACATGCTTTGGCATTAGCTAGGCAAACATCCTCAGCATCATTCAGCACCATTTTTTTTTTTCCGAATGAAGCGGTTGAGACGATGCTGGTGAGCACGGATGGGGACGTCAGAGAACAACTTGTCAAGTTTTCTCCTCCCTCTGCTCGCACTAGTAGGAGAAGGAGGAGGAAACCTCCTGCGTTTCTCTGCACTCAAGAGCAGCAAGCTGATTTGTCTCTATTTCAGCTTCATTGAGGGTATTGCATTCAGTCATTTAGTACTTGTTTTGATCTCTGACAGAGGAACTGCAACAATGACTCACGGTACTGCACTTCAAAAAAAGGTAATAGTCATAATGTTGAGGAGTCGGCAAAGTGAAGAGGAAATAAATAATCATGCAAAATAAAACGTATTATTATTATTTAGTGGAGAAGGTCAGCAGCTGGGCAGGTGATTGGTTAGGTCATATCTCAAGACCAATCTCGTTTGCATGCTGTCATTTTTAGGCTTTTGGCATATACTTACCGCTACATTAAGCAGCATTTTTGTTATTATCACAGAGTGAAATGACTCCCTGTAATGTAAAAAGTGCTGCTATAATCCCCGCAGCTCTGTAGCTTTCAAAGGTTTTGTCAGCTTTTGGTTTTTGATTTGCCTGCACATATGGTTAAATACTAATAGCTCTCACCAACCCCCGCTATAAAACTACGGGCAGCTCACGTAAACTACCAGCACGGAACAAAGTGGAGGTGAAACATTTCTCTCAAGAGACAAGAGATTAAATCGTGAATACAACGCCTGCAATACATTTGACAGGTGGAAAGAAAATGGACTCTATTGGGATGCCTTTATGCCCATGTTTCTGCTTCATGTGAAATGTAAGTTACATTAAAGTTACTACGAGGAACTTTAGTTTTGTGTTGGTTCCTGTAGACAAAAGCGGTAGTGTTTTACTGCAGCAGGGTCTGACAGTCAGTACTGTGCAGTCCTTGTTCTCCCGTGAACCCTTCCCTCCAGTGAGCCCAGCAATATGGCATGGGCGCAGAGCTCTCCACCATCCACCTCCTGCCGAAGCTCCGGATGCAGGTCGAAGGCAGCGGCGTAGCCGGATCTGGGTCTGTCCATGGCAAGCTGGTTCGCTGCCGGATGCCCCGCTCGACTCTGAGCTGCTGGAGTCTGAGCTGAAGGAGTTTCTGGTGAACCTGCGTGATTTTATCTGATTTTTTTGCAGAATCTGACCCTCAGTGGCACTGATGACAAGTTTAAGAATAACTATACAGAAATAGCCAATCTTCTTGTTAATGGTCTTATTTACTGATGAAGGTCATATAGTAATACAGTATTATATTGTATTGTATTGAAATTGAATTAACTGTTTCATAACCAGATAAAAGTTCCTCACAGTAACTTTAAATGAGTGCTTGCTTACATGTTAGCTCTAAGAGCCTAATAAGCTAATGACATTAAACAAACTCTATGTAAGCATCAAAAATGTCTTGTTAACAGTGACACCTGTGGCCATTAAGTCAAAAAAGTCAGCGTCCTGTTGCTCGCGCTCACTTTACATAGACATGAACAAGCATCGTTCAAAACAGTGAGGCGACACACGTCAGCTAAAAGCACAATATCACTCTATATTTCAGCTGCTTGGCAGTAATGTTAGCTGACCAGATGCAGATCTCTCCATGAATCACTGCTGATCCTAGTGTCAACTTTTCCTGCTTAAGCCTCCCGACCGCCGTCGGAGAGAACAGGGGAGACACCGGAGTTTTGGTCAGAGACGATAACGTTTCTCGCTCCGGAGCCCCGTCACTTCACAAGACACGGGAAACCTCTGTTGGTCTGGAGGAGCTGCAGCAGTTATTTCTGCACAAATATCCACTGTACATTCACTAGATATTCTCAGAGCTAAACTAATTCTTCTGCAGTGTGGAGTGTGCGCACATGCACGTGAGAGGTGGAGCGAAAGAGCGAGTGAGAACGAGCGCGGTGTGTGAGTGAAGGCAAGCAGAGAAGCAGAGTACAGCAGAGACTCCAGCCCTGGAGACCAAAGCTACGGTCTCCTCTGTGTCTTCTGACCGCAGTCGGGAGGCTGAAGCAGGAAGAGTTAACACTGTTTTGCAAGACGGGCTTCACTAGATATAACTTTGCGGTTTTAGTGCTTTTGTGTAGTTTGTTGTTGGAGTCTGAGTCTGTACAGCATAGCCACACGCAAGCGAGCATGGGACACCAACCTGCAATGATTAATACGTCTAAGAAGTTACAAACAGTCCCTTTAAGAGTGTACACAACCCTGAACAAATGAGACATTCACTCTGTAGATCATCAGCCTCAACCTGCACCTATACTGCATTGGTTTGTGACAGATATATCAAGTTACAACTGTCAAAGAAAGAAAGCTATAACTTATAGATGGTGTTTGGAAAATAAAAAACATAGACAAGATCCATAAGTTAGTTTCCTTTAATGCTATAAAAAAAAGCAATTTTCCTCCAGCGAGAGAATGAATCAAGTACAAAACAGCAGCAGAATTTGTCATCTGAGTCACAGTTAGTCTCTTTTATGTTACTAAGAGAGAAAAACAATGCCACGGCCACGCATGAATAATTACAGCTCTGTTATTTATCTGCATACATTTTCAAAATAATGTTCTTTTATTTCTTTAATTTATGTTTTTTTCTAAATAGCAGCTTGTTCATTTAAAAATGTTGACATGTGCATACATTGTGCTTGATGTGTAGGTGCTGCAGTGCCGCAATGCTGTTTATTCTGTAGCCGTCTGATTTCCCCCCCCTGCTGGGCGAGCTGTCACTGCAGTAGAGCATGTAGAGGTCATGTGATTATACTCTATTTTGCCCCCCCCCAACCTTTCTGTCTTTGCTTCCCTCACCTTCCCCTCTCAGCAGCAGCTCAGCGGTGGTGAAGACTGGGAGTTTCACACAGGGAATATTGGAGAGAGCCGAGCCGCGAGATGCCAATTAGAATAGCGATGTGCTCACGGGCATATTTGCACGGTCTGACACCACAGGCCGCAGCCATCAACAGCTAATTATAGAGGACATTCACCAGTCAACATATAGTATGATTAACAGAGCTCTTCTATCGCCGGGGTGCAGGATCCAATGAGTAATAGCTACAGTTTGCAACCCAGAGAATAGAAGGGGAATGTGAATAAATGCAGTGAATGTGTTGGCAACATTTTAAATTCATCCTAAAAAACAAACAAAAACACATTGTCTCACTACAGTGATATCTACTCCTGCAGAAAGTTTTGATTTCATTTGTACCGGTTTCGAGATTTCTCTTGTATTTTGGGTGAACTGTCCCTTTAAAGTTAAAATTCACAAGAGTTTCAAACAATCTAACTCTATTTTTGATATTTATAGTGTATAATATAATTCAAATATTACCTACCCATGCATGAGGGATTCACAGGAAATGCAAGGCCATGTAAAACGATCGAGCTCATGTCCATACATCGTATGATAAGTCGCTTACATAAAAACGATTGTGGTCATGTCCATACATCATACGCTAAGTCGATAACGTAAAAATCATCAAAGTCATGTCCATATAGCGTACGATAAGTCGATAACGTAAAAATCATCAAAGTCATGTCCATATATCGTACCATAAGTCGCTAATGTAAAAACCATTGTGATCATGTCAAGACATCGTATGAAAAGTCGATTACGGAAAAATCATCAAAGCCATGTCCATATATCGTACGATAAGTCACAAACGTAAAAACGATTGAGGTCATGTCCATATATCGTACGATAAGTGACTAACTAAAAAACGATTGTGGTCATGTCCATATATCGTACAATAAGTCGATAACGTAAAAATCATCAGAGTCATGTCCATATATCGTACCATAAGTCGCTAACTTAAAAATGATCAAGGTCATGTCCATATATCGTATGAAAAGTCGCTATAGTAATCGTTGCAACTGTCCTACCACCATCCTCTTCAGTTGTGTGTAAAACTACCTGTGCCATGTGCAGCATGAAATCAGATCACGGTTGCTCTTATCTTAATGAAACAAGGCCGATTATTGACATAAATTGACGACATATTCATCAACACAAAATGAGTAAACAGATACACAGGTTGTTTTTCTGCTATATTTCTGACAAAACAACAAGTGTTTGCTGCCCTTTAGAATCCTAGGACCTGTAGGACACTTACTGTCTCGACAAGTAACCACTGGTGTCATCAAGTCAACCGGGACCGAAATCTTAAGGATTATAACTTTAATGTTGGATTAACAAGCTTTGCCAAATCCCTTAGCATCTACTACACAGTAGAGAGCGCATCAATAAAAGCTTGTTGAAAATGGGAGTGACTTGCAGGGAACACATGATACAGTGGAGAGAGATGAACCAGACTGATCACTCCATCCTGAACCAGTAAAATAGGGCAGCACTGCTCCACTTTCACACCGTTCATCTTCACCTTTATCAGTGTGGATGGGAGAGAGAGAGAGAGAGAGAGAGAGAGAGAGAGAGAGAGAGAGAGAGAGAGAGAGAGAGAGAGAGAGACCCACATCTCGATCCAGGAGAAAGAAGCAGGCAGGTGTGGAGCGACTCCGCCATCATTCATGTGAATGGAGGCTGAAGCAAAGAGAAAACCCTGAGATGAGGAAAGTGCTGCATTATGGCCGGCTGGAGCTGTGGAAGCACCGTATGGCGGCGAGTGTATAAATCCACATCTTACTACATAACACATATTTTGTTGACAGTCCACTTCAATAAGCTGCCAGGCCACCTCGTTTCCACCGATTTACTGACTGAATTGAATAAACTACATTTAATCTTGGGCGGTCAGGATTTCAGCAGTACTGGCTGGCTGTTTCCCAAGTTTGTCTTTAAGCCAGCGATAAGAGCAAATACATTAAAAAGACTAAATAAACACTAAATAAAGCCACTAATGCCATCAAAAGCCCCGTCCATCTAACTTAAGGATTACATGTCAGAAAATTCGAAAAACCGACAGCTTTCATCTTCAAAAGTGAGACACAATATTTAGCTCTTTGGCAGCCGTCATGGCTTCCCTTCAAGAGAACAATCTCAATCACAGCCTTCATTATTTGCTCTGCCAATATCTGTCGGCCACACTAAACCCCAGACCACTTCCAATTTTCCACTAGTTGAGCTCGAGACATTTCCTGTCATGTCTGTGTCTTTCCTCTGCCAGAGAGATGAAGACAGGATTCAGGAGTCGAAGTCCCTTTTGAGTCACTCGCCTCGCCGTGGGACAAAATTCTCAAAGCTCTCCGTTTATCCTCTGCCAAAAGCACAGGCTGAGATAATGTCGCGTCACTGAAGGCGGGTGAGAGATTACTGGTTATGTGACAGGAAGCTAAAAAAGAAAGTCCTGAATGCTCTAAAAATGCTCCTAAAGGTGTGTGTAACTAGGATAGATCTTCGGTGGCAGTTTATCAAACCTGAATCTGTAGAATCTGTTTATGAAATCTGAAAACATTCACAAATCCTTTTCCTTTAACATGAAACTGAATATCATCTTTAAGAACTACAACTCAAAAGATTGAATTTTTCCTTGAAAACCAAACTTGACCAGATTGACAACATATCTGCATCATTTCTGTTTGCAAAGACCAAAAGCGTTGCTGTTTTTGACCGGAGGGAGACAGCAGTATTGATATCCTACATATTCATGAATCGAGGTACATGTTATGAGCATAAAAAATATAAGGTTACTGTCTACCAGGGGCCCCGGGGACCTGCGTACCGCTGACAGCGCAAAGATCTTCAGAGAGTGGGCGGGTGTCAGATCTGTGCAGAGCATCGGAACAAAAATACAGACTCATCACCAACAAGCCATGAAGCTATATAACTATATACAGCATTAAGATAATTACCTCCACCAAGGCCGAAGGCCTAGGAAGGAGGTTGTGTTTTCACCGGCGTTGGTTTGTTGGTTTGTTAGTTTGTCCGTTAGCAGGATTACTCCAAAAATCCGCAATGGATTTCAATGCTTTTTTTTGGAGGGGTGGGGTGTGGCACAATGAACAATCCATTCGGTTTTGGTGGCGATCTAGTTCAGGATTTTTTTTTTCCGATAACACCTCTGGATATAACACATGCGCAGTGTAACTGATGACGCATTGATGATGCATGACCCCGCCTCTTTCCCTCACAGAAAGAGACACAGAGAGAGAGCGGGGGGGGTGGGGCAACTGTAGATTTTGCGTTTTTTCACATTAAACTCTGTGAAATTACAGTTGAGTTTGACCAAAGCAGACTTGGTGACTGTTGGAAAGAGTAACAACGACGGTTTAGGTGAGTTTTAAGAATGTCGCCATATACGACCCAGACCACCTCCAATAGCGGTGTGAACTTGGGTGCATTCACACATGTACTCAAAGATGTCCACTTGAGATCGGATCACCCAGGACGCATATCAGTGCCAGGTATGAACAGGGCCTTTAGGACTACCTCAACGTTTTGTAGTTAGAAATCGTACTTTACTGCTTTGTACAAAAAAAAAAATGGTAAGAAAAGGTTAGAGATCTGATTAAAACATCCAGTAGACTTCATGCTAAAATAAAAAAGACAAGCGAGGTAAATGTTTTGATAAGCTTGTTAGATTCAGGGCTTAACCAGTCCTTTGAATGTTATCCATTTTGAATGAAATCCAAAATGGTGCAGCTAACAGAACCCAGCCCTATGTGTAAGACCAATACATGGTGTCATTTCAAGCATACTGGTCTTCATCAGAGAAAATGACCACACGTCCTCCAACCTTCCACATTGGCCGACTCTTCCCCCTTTAACCCTAATTATTCTACAGCACCTGCCTGGAAGACTTGAGCTGATATCAGACGTATTCATCAGCGTCTTCAATGGACCCCTTTCTCGGTCTTCTAAATGATGGTATTTACTGCAATAAAATTGGACTTATTATAATGTTATTGTCGGATTATGATCCCATTGTATTTTGCCTTTTTACAGGTTTTTTACAACAGCTTTTGAGTAAAAGATCCGTCATCATCAACTTGTCAGGGAAAAAAGGCTAAATAACGTTTCGAACTTCCAGGAAAAACTGTCATGGCCATTTTCAAAGGGGTCCCTTGACCTCTAACCTCAAGATATGTGAATGAAAATGGGTTCTATGGGTACCCACGAGTCTCCCCTTTACAGACATGCTCACTTTATGATAAAGTATTTTTTTTAAAGCTAAATGAGGTACCTGTGAGGGTTTCTGGACACTGTTTGTCATTTCCAATCATAAATATATACATACATTTGCATAAAGCAGCATATTTGCCCACTCCCATGTTGATAAGAGCATTAAATACAAGTCTCCCTTTAAAGTACATTTTGAACAGATGTTTTGAAAAATGTGTGATTTATTTGCGATGAATCACAATTAAATATGGACAATCATGTGATTAATCGTGATTAAATAATTTATTCGATTGACAGCCCTAGTTCATATTTAAAAATAAAACTTTCCCCAAAATTTTGGGAAAACAAAAGCTGCTAGTGACAACTACTGCATGATCAACTCAAAACAAACTGGTTAAGGTTAGGGAAAGATCAATGTCTTAGTTAAATATTGAACGAGTGGACAGGTCTTTACTTTTTCAATATAACTGAAAACATAATATGTTCATAGTCTTAACCAAACCATGATTTCTTCCCCGAGGTGCTTTTGGGTCCTGAGTTTTGTACATAAGACTTCAGTGATGTGCAAGACACACCACCTTATGGACTACAAAAAAATGTTTCCTCCAAAACGTATTTGGAAAAAACATTCAGGAGTGTATAAACATCATTTCTAGGAGACAGTGTTGTTTGATTTTACCTTTTTAAAGTGTCTTCCTTCTCCCTTAAGTCCTAATGTTTTTGGGGGTTTTTTTTTTCTTTCTTTGTCTTCTTGAAGAGCTCAAGCTGCATCAGAAAGAAAGCCCACTGAGACACTTCATGTGATATCAGGCTGTAAACACCAACTTGACTTTACTGTCGGCACCTACTGAAACAGAAGTAAACGGCTACATGTGGTGTTTCAGATACTAAACCTAAGCATTCATCATGATACGACTCAGGTGTAGCACACAATCCAAAACACATAATACCCATCACCGTGTTCAAATGTAGACAGAAAGAGAGTGGATCTATTGTGAACAAAATGTTCAATAATAACCATGAGACAACCTTTCCTTTGTGAATACAGATTATGCCCTACTAATTATAATGTGGTCAGAATAATTGGGCTGATTCTCAGCTACAGTCCATTTGCTGAGATTGGATATAAATTCCGGCTCATTAACGTGTGAATCCACGTGTATAGAGAGAGCCACTGATCAGCACTTTCCTTGTGCTAACATACAGTATATTTTATTGTTATTAGGGCTGTCAATCGATTAAAATATGTAATCGTGATTAACTGCATGACTGTCCATAGTTAATCACGATTAATCGGAAATAAATCACACAGTTTTTATTTGTTCAAAATGTACCTTCAAGGGAGATTTGTCAAGTATTTAATACTCTGGGAGTGGGAAAATATGCTGCGTTAAGCAAATGTATGTATATATTTATTATTGGAAATCAATTACCAACACGAAACAATGACAGATATTGTCCAGAAACCCTCACAGGTACTGCATTTAGCATAAAACAAATATGCTCAAATCATAACA
This sequence comes from Sebastiscus albofasciatus, assembly GCA_916701655.1. Lineage (NCBI taxonomy): Eukaryota > Metazoa > Chordata > Actinopteri > Perciformes > Sebastidae > Sebastiscus > Sebastiscus albofasciatus. Next base: position 36,198 of record CAKAOI010026214.1, on the reverse strand, counting down.
TGGAAAACTGCAGCCCAACAGGCAACAACAGCTGTCAGTGTGTCAGTGTGCTGACTTGACTATGACTTGCCCCAAAACTGCATGTGATTATCATAAAGTGGGTAATATTTTGCCTCCTTCACGACAAGCTAGTATAACATGGTTGGTACCAATCGATTCCTTTGGTTTTTTAGTTTCATGTAATGCCAGTATTTTCTTTCTGCTTTAAAAAGGAACCCGCTACAACAACAAAAATTGTGTTAATGCATTAAAGAAATGGCGTTAAAACAAATTTGCACTAACACGATATTGCGTTGAGAGCCCTAGTTGTTTTACGTCTAAATGTGTCTACCTATGTATAGTTACAATCCGAGCCCAGTGAAATCTGTAACCAGGGAGCTATACTAAATAAATCTGATGGAAAAAGATTCATCCATTAACACCTCAACTCTCTTCCACCTTTATATGCAGTGTTAGGGGGGTTACAGAACAGATCATGAGAAATAGTAAACAAGCCTGGCATCACCGGGGAACGTGCGTGTGCATAATTACATCCAGAGGTGACACCTCTCTTGACAGCAGTGGCAAATGTGTCATGCAGCATATAGTCCTTTATAAGCATTACAGACATTCGCAGCATGTGTGATGTGTTGAGCAGAATTAGAGTGCATTAGATAACGTGTATGGCGGTTTCCATTGTATTCCATATGCACACACATTTACATACTAGATAGTGCTATGAAGACAGCATGTCAATGTACCAGACAGGAACAGAAAAACAAGCATACTGTACATTTTCTGCACGGAGCTTTCAACCATTAGGCCGAAGTTATACTTTCTACATCTGCCGACCCTCACAGACACGGACAGCGGAGACATCCACATACTGCCAATTAGTTGTGACTGCGCAGACTTGTCCCAAGCGGACAGTATTTAAACTGAACTACTGCGCGACCGTGGTGTCCGCAGCTGTCCGTGTATGTGTCCGTTTGGGACTATAGATACTATAGATGAGACTTTAGATATCAACTTGATTTTACGTATATTTTGTGGGTTTTTATTTTTATTTTTTATATCCTTTGATATGTCCTTTTGTATGTATATGTGTTGTCCCCTGTCTCTTTTTGTTTTCGTGAAGCACTTTGAAAAACGCTACAGAAATACCAACACAATCTCACGGCAGTTTGTGAAATAGCCACAAATTTCAATCTATTTGATTTGTGTACAGACATAAATTTCCCTTTTTTCATGATGCTCAACACGACTTTCAACAAAGTATTTTTTTATTCTTACGAATGTCCAGCAACACGTGGCACACGTGTCAAGTTCTGCTCCAGTCTTTTCAAATTAAATTACTTAAGTTTCGGAAAAGATCATAGTTTTGGTTTAAATAACCCCAGAAGTGGTGTAACTTAAAGGCAGGGTGGACGATGTTATTCAGTATCCACTATTTGTTATATTGGTTGAAATGGTCTTTACAAACCCGACAGCGATCCATTACTGATGAGTTCTGAAAAAGGACCAGAAAAAAGCGGTCATCTGTAGCTGCTGTAATCCTGTAAAAACGTCTTCCAATCACTGCCTCGAGGTCCGCTTGGAAAGAACCAATCAGATGCCTCCCTGCTCGTACTCTACCCTTGGCATGCACCAGCCTGATTTCAAAGTGTGTCGCTGCCACACATTTACTGGAGAATGAAAGAGAAAACTCCACTCTCTCCGCTCTGTGTCTGTGAAGTAGTTACGATGCGGCGGTGCTCGTGCATGTGTGTGGGGAGCGTTGCATTAAAAGGAGCTCCAAGGGGAGGGGTTGGGGTTAGACGGAGCTCCTGAGGCGATGCTACTTTCAAAAAAATAACATCGTCGACCCTATCTTTAAGTACAGACGGTATGTGACAAAACAATTTTTTTAGCTTTAAGAAAGGATAGTGGTTTCACAGACTTCTGGTTTCACACGGGACACGAGCAGCGGTCTCCTGGGGGGGAAGTTCTGCGTTTTCTGACCCACCCATCCACTCCGACCTCCTCCCTACGAAGCGTTCGCCGCTCTCTATACTTCCCAGTTCACGATTACGTGAATTACATAAGTGAATGAATTACACAAATACATAAAAATTTATTTTGTGATGACCATCACGAAAAAAAGGAACATTTTTGTCTATGTACACAGATCAATACATTTAGTTTTGTGATTATTTCGCGAACTGCTGTGCGACTGGGCTGGAATACAGGCTTATTTCAATTTCCTGAGTTGCGGGAAATTCTGCAGAATGAGTAAGCTTTTTTTATTTTGTGTTTTTTTCTATTTTTTTTTTAAATATATAAACAAACAAGAATGTATCTTTAAAGTGCCAAAGACAATGGACTCTATTTTCATATTTTTGTTTTTTGTCCTAACATTGACTCACCCATCTGTGTGGTCTCTGTGCGCCCAGCAGTGCATGCTTCATTATTGGCACAATCCAACCAGTAGATACATTTTGGATGCTGATTTAGGTGCATGAATAATGCGAAACATCGATAAAGCAGTTTACCTTAATCTCTTAATTACGGCAATGAAGTGCATGCTGAATTATTGGCACCCTCCAACCAGTAGATGCATTTAAATCAGCAACAAAAATGTAGGTTTAATGCAAAAATGATGATAAAAGCGGTCTGCATTTACCTCTAAATGATGGTATTTGTTGTTCACAGCTATGTAATACTGTGTGAAAACCTTCTCCTTTGGTTCATTAAATCCCTGCAGCCATCTGAGCAACAGAACAGACACGTGTAATAAATCCGCATCAGTCAGAGTTGAGAATTAAGGCTCGATTTAACAGTCACAACCGCATGATGTATTCCTGTTAAGGTAGAATGGATCCATTTGAAACAATAGACTTCCTACCATTTATGGCAAAGCGGCAACATCAGACTTTTGGGTAAAGCCTTGTTTCTGTGAGAATGAAGACATCTGGGGAGGTTTATCCAAAGTCCAGTTTACTTACAGTGGGGCGCAGGCTCTCGATGTTTAACGCAACAGCCGGCAAAGTTTAAACTCTTGATGTGTTTCAAGTTCATCATTAGGGCTTGTTATTGCTATGTGCGCTGTTAAGACAGATGTGGGGAGACACTGTAGATAAATAAGGCTTTTCAATGAAACTCCATTAAGTCTATGCAGAGGCTATATAACAGTATGTTTTGTTTTATATAACATAATCAAGCCGTAGCTGCAGCAGTGCTCCTCAGTAGAGCTGAGACGATTAGTCGATTAATCTGTTAGTCGATTGGCAGAAAATGAATCGGCAACCATTTGGATGTGTGATTAAAGATGCAGTGGGTAGAAATGGAGCAAATATGATTGAAAAAAAGTTGTTTTTATAAAACAGTCACTCTATCCTGACAGTAGTGCATGGAATGGTAAATGGTCTTGCATTTATTTAGCGCTTCCGCTTCCGACCACTCAAAGTGCTTTACACTACATGTCAGCATTCACCCATTCATACACACATTCATACACTGATGGCAGAGGCTGCCATGAAAAGTGCCCAACTTTGCCCATCGGGATCTAATCTATATACTCATTCACACACCAATGGCTCAGCCTTCGAGAGCAATTTTGGGGTTAAGTGTCTTGCACACCGACATGTGACCAGAGCAGCCGGGGATCGAACCACCGACCTTCCGATTGGTGGACAACCTGCTCTACCCTCTGAGCCACAGCCACCCCCAAAGACAGGTAATCTAAAAAAAATTGTGCCTCTGCGTCCTCCGGTGCTCCTAACGGCATCTGCAAGATTTCACAGACCGGAGGAAAACAACCAATCAGAGCCGAGCTGGAGCCTTACTGTACTGTACGGTTACTGTAATGCCTATTTCTCGCTTCGAATGTTTTCAGAATCATCTTGTAGTGTACTGTTTAGCTGTAAAATGAGAAATCTTGTGACCTGGTGGCCATGTTGAGAACAGTTGAGGAAATATCAAGCACCGCTCACCAGCCGGAGCACAGCCAATAGGAACACTCTCTCTCTGAAATGACCTGTGATTGGTCAAAGTCTTCCTTCACAAGCTAAATTTTTTAAAGCCTGAAAACAGAGCCATGAGGAGGAGCAGAAGTCTAGTTATTGCTCAGAATACTTGAATCACAATATGCTGAAAGGTTGTTATGGATTTTTTGTCCAGTGATGCCAAAAATATTCTGCCTGCTGAAGCTTTAAACATGTATGTCAAACAAAACAAATAACCATAACATGAAGATGATAAATTGTGTTGTGGAAGTGGAGCAACACCGCGCCGGTGTTCCTTCTTACTCTCGTCTGTCCTCGACTTCCGTGGCAGCACTACCGTATATTCAGGCAGCTGTCACCGCCGCTCTGCAGCGTCTACTTCTAAAAGGGCATCTGTCTGTCTCTCTCATGCTTCTTAAGTGCTGCGAAATGAATCGAACTGTACCAGCTCTACTCAAAAACTGGAGCTCCGCCACCCACAGAGGTTGAAAGACGCCGGCATTCTGCTCCGAGATGGCAGGCTTGCGATTTGAGTCAATACTCCCATTCATTGTTAAATCCAGTCTTGGTCGTCTTTCAGTAAAAAAAAAAATGAAATCCCTAATGGATGAAATGTGGGCAAGATTGGATTTTTTTTTTAACAACACATGTTTTTTAAACATCTTGGCAGCGTGCGATGCAAAAAGAACCCAAAAAGCAGAAAACTACCGGAAAAGAACTAGAGCATCCCCGCTGAAAAAGGCGAGGAAACTATTGCCTGAAACTAGAGCATATCCTAATAGGATGGCAGATGTATCATGTTTAATGGATAAAATGACCCAAATTCCTTTACCCCCAGCTTGGTGCAGGGGATAGGACTGGTTTTACCTACAGTATGTAGATGAAGAGTCTAATGTGGCTTCGTCACCCAATTCCCAAAGGAACTGTACGCCTGCTTCCTCTCTGTCTCACATATCTGTAATAACTTCACCTCCACAATGACCTTATCTGTTGATAGACGCTCCTGTCCTTTACTGATAAGACACAACTACTGCACATATATTCTGGGGAACAAAAAAAAAAAAAAAAACAGGAGATGGAGAGGATGGCAAGGTGTGAAAGTACGCTCGTGTATGCATGCGAGTGTCCCCTGGGTCTCCTTGGCGCAGTGAGCTCCTGCTGTCCTCCTCCTCCTCCTCCTCCTCCTACTCCTACTCCTCCTCCTCCTCACTGCCACCAGGGGCCCGAGCTGGGGCGTCTGCCAGCGTGATGTGGGTTGGACCCCGCTGAGCTCGACGCAGGGAGGCTACAGTAATGACACACTCCATCACACCTTACACAAGACGGCAGTGAACCCCAGACACAAGAAGGGCTATTAGGGAGGACTAACAGCCTCCAATCTGCTCTTTAAAACAAAGTCAAATACTTGAGCAGCAGAATGATGGCGGCTCAGCCAGGGCTAATGATGGCACGAGGCTGACAGCGTTCATGCCAGTGAGAAACTTGCTAAGGCAGAGCAGGAATATAACGACACATACAGTATACAGAGAAAACACAAAACACTACATCACAGCCATGTCCCCAGTTTGAATCTGATAGGGGATCTTTGTTGTATGTCATCCTTCAGCCAAGTATGACTATTCTGTTATACGAGACTCGCATCCAACGGCCATGTTTAGTGCCAAAGCAGGAAGCAGAGAGTCTTTATATGAAGCAAAGCCAACTTGAGACTTTCAACCACAGAGCGCAGTGAGAGCTCTATAGCCTGGTGTTACAGGAAGTTACACTTTAATGTTGGGTGCATCTGCTTCTTACATGTCATACTAAATTGTTCAATTATTATTGCTTTCTGGAAGTTGAATTATGGGAAACTACTATATGTATCTTTACATATATTCTGTGTTGAAAACAACCGTCTAAAATTATGCTGCAGGTCCTTCTTTGTGGCGGTCAATACAAGTTATCCAGGTAGTGTCATAGGGCTGGGTATCGCTTACAAAATTACAACACCAGTACCAATACCAGTACGCTTAAAGTGATACTGATACCAGTACCTACACCATTACCCTTAAAGTGATACTGATACCAATAGAGTACTTCAATTTGATACCTTTTTGTTCCAGTTCACTCGATACTCATCATGTAAATGGAAGCAATCAGTTGCATAAAATGCCACCACCGCCACGTTCATTTTTATCAATTAATTTGTAGTATAGTTAGGGCTGGGTATCAGTACCCGATACCTTTAAAAGTTATCGACCGAAACAACCCAGTGCTAAGTAGTATCGAAACTTCTTCAGTCAAACAATACAATGCATCCAACCATCACCGTGAGCGTTCTTTGATTTATTACGACGTGTGATTGGCCCACTACCACAGCAGCTAAGACCCATACAGCGGCTAGCAGCTAGCGGTGCTAACGTTGCTTACAGCACTAACAACTGCAACAACTGCTGACAGAGCTAACACTTGACCTGGGGGGGGACCGGTGACATTGCAATCCTACAACTGTGAGTCGGGGGACGGTGTTATCAGCGGTAACCGCTATATGAGCACTACGTAGTAGCGGTAGCGATTTGCTAGCCAGCACACACAGCTTCCATTCACATGATGGGTATCGAATGAGGTACTCGTTTGGTATCTGTATCACTGGTACTGGTATTGGTACTGGCATCGTAAGCGATACCCACCCCTAAGTATAGTCAAACATTTTGGGGGCATCTCGGCACGCTAAGCTGCCAACCCCGTCAAATACGCCGCGCTCGACTTCACCAAACCACAAACTGTATGGGTTGTAGCTGCTGCGGTATGGTGGGCTAATCACACGTTGCATTAAACTGAAGAACTCTTGTGGCGATTGACTGCAACAGTCGTTTTTTTTTTCTAGATCTGGGTACAAAAAGGATCGAATGCAGGTGTTCTTTGAGTGGGGAAGTTTCAATACTACTTGGTACTGGGTTAATTCAGTCGATGTCGAGTACCGATACCCAGACCTACTCATAGGGTAAATAACCCGACACATACTGGCTGAACAGAACGTTCAAAAACATTATCATTTGATTTAATCCACAGGTTTGCAGAATCACCCAGTCCAAGCATTCTGTCTAGTGATATAATTGAATCCCCTGATCTGTCTCCCCATGTTTCCTGTCTGTCTTGCTATCAGTTGAATGTAAAAAGCCCCAAAAAATAATCAGGGAAAGGAGAGAATATTATTGATGTAATAAACAGTGGGGAAAAAACCCCAAGCTGATTAGCACCAGATTCATTCACATGATAATTACCAGTTCACCCCTCAAATCAATTTCAGGTTAAAAAGTGCACCCTGATTGAAAATAATGGGAATCAACAGTTGCATCAGCGGAACGACACTGATGGAAAATCCCAGTCAGATGGTCGAGGTCTCTGTGTGCAGCCTAACCCGCATGACGAGCACATTATAGAAAATCAATTGGAAAAAAAAAATACTTTACCACCACTACTCATTGACATTTAAAATGTTCCTTCATTAGGCCGGCTAGGGCAGGAGGAGTAAATACTCGCTGAGACCTGCAGCCACCCATTGATCTAAATGTGGGGTTATTCTGCTGGAGTTGCCACATTGATCAGAGACCCGCAAGCCACATATAATTTCCTCCTGTGCTTTCATTCTGCTCCGTGTCCTGGGAAGCTGTGACAATACAACCACCCGGTCAAACAAAAGAGCCTTTTCAGGTCAAAAATACCAACTGTATCTCAGGCGCAACGCTTGCCAAGGACAAAGGCAAAGGTGTCAAGGTTACAGAAAGCATCATGTGGCATTATTAACCCGATTTCAACTCATTATCATTCATTGTGGCGCACACTCCTCTTCGCTGGGGCGTCAATGATCGGGTAATGAAATAATGAATGCTCGCTGCTCCGCTGAGCAACACTGGCACTGCCCTTCACAGGAAATTAAAACGTTACACCTGAATTGCTCATTTGGGGTAACATTTCTAGTTTTTCATGCACGGCTTAACTTTGACTTAGACCTGTCCATGCATTCCACTACATATTATACCATATATTAAAGAGGACATCTCATGCTCATTTTCAGGCTCATACTTGTATTTTGGGGTTTCTTCTAGAACATATTTTAAAGGGTGCTAAATGCAAAATTGGGAGCATTTATATTGCCTCTGCATGGCTTTCAACGTGGCAACAGCTGAGCCAAAGACTCGTAACTAACGGTGCTATCAGTGAAAGGCAACACTGCTGACAGAGCTAACAGTGTTTACCTGAAGGGGAACCAGAGGGTCGGTGCTACACTTCTGCGACAGCACTGTCAATCAGGACGTCGTTATCAGCTGTTACCGCCGTATGAGAACAGCGCAGAGCGGTGGCCGTGAGCGAGCCAGTGGGGCACGCTCACATGTACAAACACGCACTAAAAGCATGCACAGCCGGCCCGCCTATGTCAACAAAGCAAGGAGAAGCTCGGATTACAAAACACACACACAGATGGAGAGAGACTTCATTCTCTGCTCAGGTAGACATTACTCCTCCATATCTTTACACAGCAAATAGTTGTACAATGCTATATTAATGCCCTGGATATCATATGGAGCACCTTTAATGTTCAAAAAACATATTATTTTTATATATGGCTGTCACAATAACAGCAATATTGCAATACCGCGTTATTGACAAGCCAACCGCAGGGGATGGCAAGTAACCGCCACAACCGCTATGCTCACTTTTTGTCTTTTTTTAATTCTTTGTAACGCTTACAGTATTTACACTATGCTACAAACGGCAGCAGCGTGACTTTGGATGAAACGCTGAACACGTCACTTTTTACCCAACCGTCCAATCACAAAGGAGGAGGGGCGGGTCAAATACCACACAGAACAGATCCTACATTTAGGCTACAAGTGCTGAACAACAACAATGGAGGAGAAATTAATACACACACCGGCGGGTCCATCCTCTCTCCCTATGTGTGTCAGCCTTCCCTTCTGCGGATATCCCGTATCATAGCAACCAGACAATACCGAAGAGTCTCCGCAAAAAAAAAAAAAGCTGCGCCTCATTGCCCTTCTATTTTTTGCATTTAACAGTAAACAATAGCCTATTTATATAGTTTTAACACTGTCATCTTTGTCATTTAAAAATCAACAATATACGTAACAGTTAATGCCTAACAATACAACTAATATATATAGCACTTAAATCAGGATAAATTAAGTAATTTACAACAAAAAAAAGGCAATAATATTGCATATCGCGCTGCTGAGCCAATCATTGTCATTTCAGGGGAAATTCCTTCAAATGTCTGAATGCTCCGTTTTAGTGCCTGTCTCTTTAAGACCCCCTCCCGAAAAAGCCCAGTCTGCTCTGATTGGCTTACGAGAAAAAATATGGCACACCTTTGCCAAGGTAGTTCTCAAGCTGTGGGCAAATCAAGGTAGGCATTCAAGATACCTAAATGTATTAGCACAAGCACTGAAAACGTGAGTTTTTCATGATATGTCCCCTTTAAAACATCGAGATGTATTATGGAATAGCAATAGAAAAAGACACGTGGAGAATGACAAAGATTAACGACTGTAAGAACAATGGACAGAAAAAATCAGATGAAGTTTGGCTTCACTGCAACTTCATCATTATTCTAATGTTCCATTCCAGTCTAACAGCCTTGTTCTTGTCCTAATGATAGTTTTGGCCCGGCTGATGAGCTGCTTAGCAGGTGAAAAAAAAAAAAGGAATGTACCTTCCAGCTCACTGGCTTCTTTAATGAGCAAGGCAGAATGTCATTTTCTGGCTGCTGGACACAAAAGCAGTACGAGTTGAATCATTACGAGATCTTTAAGGTGGAGAGCTCCCGATGTCTCCCCTCCTTCATTAGCCAAGTGTGTAATGAAACCGACAGTATTTCATAACCTACGTTCGAAATGTACACTTGACTGTGAAACGGAACGGATGTTATCATCAGCCCTACAAGACATCATTTAGAATACATAATGTTGATCTTCATAATGCAGACGCTCTAGAGGAGTGGAATAGGATCGGAAGTATTTCATGATGACTGTGAGGCTCGCTGAGCCATCAGTCTACTTTCTGACATCCATGTGCACATTAACAGCGATATGGGAACTGTAAAATGAGCACTACGGAAAAAATAATGTGCATGGAAAAAAAAAAAGAAACATACGGCTCAAGATAGAGCAGACAGCCAGAAACAGGGAGTCTGAAATTGAAATAATTTCATGCATTTCAGCCGTGCTCAAATGAAAGCTTCATGTGACCGGCTCATGTGCTGAACAGGTAAAAAGTCACATTATCTGGAACACAATCTTAACAAAAAAATACTTTTTTTTTGTAATACCCATCATTTATAAATGGTAAATTGATGTTAATAAAAATGTAATTAATAGTTATTTTACTGTTAACACCCATTAAATGATAATTAATGTTTACTAATTATTAGTAATGCTATTATTTATTTTTAGTAGTTATTTTAACAGCTTATTGTTGCATACAATAAAACATTTTATATACTATAATAATCACATGTTAATGATTATGAAATTATTTTTAAATCTTTTAAGAAATTGTTTTGTAAAATATATATAAATATTACATGGATAGATATTTTTAACACTTTGTTAATGGTAAATATTATTTGTTTTTCTTGCAAGACAAAAGACAATGCATTAACAAAACAACAAGAGGACGACAAGAACAGTGAATAGAAGCTAGTTACAACAATTTTGCCATGAGATGTGAGAACCGGGTGATGCTGGTGTGTGCGTGTGTCTGTGTGGGGTGGAGTCTATAGGGTGGATATATGGAGAGAGGAGAGAAAATAAAAAAAATAATAAGTAATAAATGTAGTTAACTAAGGGAGAGCATAGGGAAGGAACTAACTAAATAAATAAATGAGCGAAGAACAAAATTAATTTAATAATAATTATAATAATAATACTAACAATTATGATAATGATAATAGTAATAACAATGATAAAGTCAAGGGGTTCACCACCCCGTCCACTGACAGCGAAGCACAACGGGTCCACCGTCAGGAACCTCCAAAACGGGTCAGCAGGGTCAGTCCAATAATTGTTTTTTAAAACCGTCCATAAAAATTATTTGGATGTCTATTATAAAGCTGCAACTGATGATTATAATACCTTATTATATGGTCAATAAATACATTGTAAGGTATCTATAAACTTTATTTGGATAGATAGTTACTCATTGTTAATGGCTAATAATTGCTTTCTGGTCCACCTATCTATGTAATGTTTAATGATTTCTTAAAAATGTACAAATCATTTGGCAATCATTAATGAATACTTTATATAGTATATAAAATGTTATAATGTGTGCAACAGTAAACTGATAATAAAAACTTTACTAATGTAATCAGAATGTAATTGTTATCGTCTCCAGTCAACTTTGATATAATATCGGATTTATAAACAAATTATTTTATATTACATAAATTAATGATAAAGTAACAGAAATTATAGCATTCCTAATAATTAGTAAACATGATTAATTATCATTTCATTGCTGGTCAACAGTAAAATAACTATTAACTAAGTTTCCACTTCACCATTTATAAATGATGGTTATTACAAATTGTTACCAAAATATCTCTTCCAAGTTTGTGCCCATTTCACAACATTTTATCAGACTCTGTGTTGCAACAGCCATTTACACTGATAGTCAGCTGTTTTGAAGACTTAATTAGGACATCATTCAACACAACCGCCACGATACAGAAAGAGAAAGAGGATGAAAGAGGCACCGGGGAGAGATAAGACATTTAAAAGAGATTGTTAAAGCACGTCTTCACACCATAACTGAAACACAGACCGCCGCAGTGTGATTTGTAAAATGTGTTCAGAGTGGCAATGAGCAGTGGTGGGTTGAGGTTCAAAAGGAAATAAATAAATAAACACTGGCTGGTGGCAGTTTATTCCTGATGAAACCAATAACAGCCCCTCTTTCAGCCACAAAAGCAGCTTGTTAAGGCCACGACTACATCTTAAACATTGACATCCATGTGATGATTTATGGGCCAAATGAGATGAATAATGTAGATCAGGCTACGTTGTTAGTCAAGCGTCTGGTTAATGCAGGCCACGTAGACGCCTCTTCATTACCATGTCCTCATGCTGCTCAAGCATCTGCTCCTCTAACTGTGGCTGAACCGAGTGTCCACCAGTCTCTATCGGTCATTGTGCAACAAGTAGTTTCAAACAAGCGTTCTGATTGGTCGAAGACACTCAACAGTTAAGAGGAAAAATTGCTAATCTGGCACAGTTTTCTGGTGCTAAGTAGTCTAACTAGAACATCACATTTTGAATTGCCAAAAGAAATATTAGTTCTGATTAGGGCTGTAAGAAAATATCAATACACGAGTATCACAATATTCTGTTGCATCATTTCCCCCAAAACACCGGATTGATTTTCAATTAACCTCTTAAAAATCTGACGGCTCGGCCGCTATTCGATCTTTCGGAGGTTGTAGCGGGCTTAGTTTTAAAGTGAAGAGTGAAGTAACTGACGTCATATGAAACTAGAAAAACCTAAGGAATCCATTGATACCAACCATGTCATACTAGCATGTCGAGAAGGAGGCTAAATAACGCACCAAATTTACACTATATTTTGGAAAAAAACTGGCAGGCAGATTTCTAATGAGCAGATAAAAATGTCAACCTGATGATGACACTAGATGGAAAGTGAAGGGATCACCAAAGCTGTTACAGTTCATCTTGAGAAGTGCAAGAATTCCATAGTTGTGGAGACATTTCACTCAAAATCCACTAATGTCAACTCATGATGGCATTGATGAAAAGTCAGAGGATCGCCATAGTCGGTAGGGTACATCCTTCTAGAAGATATGAATATATGTCCCAAATCTTATGGCCATCCATTCAATAGTTAGAGATATTTCAGTGTGGACGAAGGCGGTGGGCCCACCTGCCGACTGACCAACAGACCAATACTGCCATCCCTAGAGCCGCCACTGGCTAAAAACAACCATATAACAGATGCAAGTGCACCATATGCCCTCTGCATCACTCATATCCTTTTTCTCTGGGGTTGTCAATATCGTACAGGTCTAACCATCACCACATGTGCCCTGTAATGACTCTGGGGGATCCAGAGCGTCGGAAATACTTGGCAAGTTTTTAAAAATCTGTAAGATTTCCTCTCGGGACATTGATATTTTACTCTGTATTAGACGGCTGCTTCACTCCAGGCAACGGGCTAAATGCAGACTTTCTGTAACCTCCACTGCAGAGGTTCAGACACCTCAGCTGATGAAGGTGTATCAATAAACCTGTGTCTTCAAAGTCTTGACCTTGAATAATTGGGAAATAAAGAAAAATGGTATCAGAAGTCAAACCACGGGTGCAAAGTGAGGCATGACTAACAAAAAGCCTCTCTGAGCCTCTGACTTGACACTAAACTGCAAAAAAAATTGTAAATGAGGCACAATTGTTATTCAGTTATTCAGCTTGTTATCCATAAGTAAAGCTCGTCACTGATGAGTGTGCAAAGCATGCTGTTGTGACACCTACGTTCTCTCGAAAACAAAAACATCCAGCAGAGAGAACACAATAGTGTACACACAAAATAATGTGTTTTTAACATTATCAAATGAGCTGCAGCCTCACATACGCCAGACTGGAGTAAAAAACAACAAAAAAAACTTCTCATGCTTTGAGAAAAATGTGAAATATTAAAGGATAAATTAGGGTTTATCACAACCAGAATCCTATTTTTTGTAGTTTTAAACAAATCCCCAGGTTAGCCATACTTACTACAATCGTCAGTTGTTAACATGCAGTACATCACAGTTTACAGACAAACTTCCTGGTTCAACTTGAACTGACCTACCACACTTTCCATAGTTGTAAGTACACAGATTATCTGCAATGAGATTATTAGTGACCCGTATCTTAATGTCGGGTTTAGCTATAAAGTGGTTTAGATAATCTGGGCTTGTTTACAGTGTAACCTGTCTGACTGCTCGCATTTTCTTTCTTTTACAGGATTACAGCAGCTACAGATGACGGCTCTTTTCCAGTCCTTTTTCAGAGCTCATAAGTAATGGATCGCTGTCGGGGTGTAAAGACCATTTCAACCAATATAACAAATAGTGTAAACTGGAGAACATCGTCAACCCTGCCTTTAATTAACAATTAACAATATTGACAAAGCATACTGCGAAACACCTACAATGCAAGCAAAACTGTTCAGGATTAGCAAACAAAGGTTTGCATAACATACTGCTACAAAGTAAAGGAAACAAAGCACTGCATCTTTCTCACATACACACACAAGACCACGTGCAGAGGAATATTCAGGGTGTTGTTTGGGCTGAAAGCCAAACAAACATCAGTGAACTGAGCTCTCTCTTAGTTCGTGATCACTTTCTCAGATCTTTGTTCTAATATTCCTCCTTGTCCAAGACTCTCTCTACCAATAAATACAAAATTCTACTCCCGTCTAAATCTTGCTTTAGGTTAGACATAGAAAATATACTCAGTGACACAAAGACAGATGGAGCTATTTTAATAATGCCCGCTGTAACCCTTGAGTGTTTCAGTAATTATGTACATTGTGTTGTGTATCATCTCTGTTGGATGTTCCTGTCACAGGGAATGTGGCTGTGCACTAATCAGGGTAAAAGCATGACCTACGGATGAGCTAAATAACTGGATACCATTTTTGTCTAGAGCTGTTTCCATGACAACTGAGGAATTCCATCCACTAAGAAAGACTAAAATACAGTTAAAAGCTCAGGAAAAAATCGTGAGCTTGTGTTCACAACATGGGAAGTCGTGTACCCGATATGCTTGGCGTTCAAGTGTTTAAGTCGTGAAAAACACCGCTGCTAAGCAACGGCAATATTAACGTTACTGTCAGCGTCTAGAAGCCACAGAGGCTAACAGTTTAGCAAGCTAGCAAGTGGGTAACATGGCATAATGACAGAGGAAAAAGATGAGGCTGTTGGGAACATTTTCCTCAGATCTATTATAAAATTACAAAGAATGACAATATACGACTAAAATTACAACATATTCACTTATTATGCACCAAAAAATGACAACGTCAACAAACACGTCACAAGTCGTGAACTCGGAGCTTTCAGAAACGTTGCACTTACGAGGTCGTGAATACCACAAGAGGGCGACGTTCATATGGACTTATCTTGTGAAGACGGTAAACACGACCCCATTTGAAGGCACCAATAGATAGTAACCTTTTTACAGATTTACATTCTCCCCAGAGGATGAACCCTTTCCATTCTGTATGTTGCACTTTGCTCTGTCAGGCCAGCACTACTGGCAAGCCACAGATGTCAGCGTCATCCGCTAGATACAGTATCTTATTAATAGATTACATATGTGGCTTTTTCCATCGGCACTTTTGGGTGCGCCGAGTTAAACTACGCCGCGCTGATTTGTTTTTAAATTATCAGTTTTTGTGTGCCGAGTTGTGCCACGCCGCGCACAAGATGGACCAGTTCAGCTCTCAATACTTGTTTAGCTTCCGAATCTCTGTGGTTTGAAGTTTAGTTTCTCTCCTGCGTCTTTGTTTGTATTTTCAGATATCTGCTTTATTTTACTGTTTCCCTTTCAGCTGTATAAGAGTCGTGTTAAGTTGCTGCTGATGAAAACTAGGAGTGTACAACTTTCCCTCCTTAGACGGTTCAATACGCATCTCAGTACATGGTCTGCGAGTCGGTACAAAAACGATAGTTAACCATGTAACAATTCAATACTCTACCCTTGTAACATTACACACACACACACACACACACACACACACACACACACACACACACACACACACACACACACACACTTCACTCTCTTACCACATCCACGTCACACACACACACATAACATGTAAAAGGCGGCTCAAGTGGACGTATTTCTGACTGTATCGGTTTATGACGGGCGTATCGATTTTTGACCGTTCCCCCGAATAATTTGAGTCGGATTCAGAGTTTTATACCGATGAATTTAAGACTCTTGTATTGATTTTCTGACAAATATCAGTTAGTTGTTACACCCTTAATAAAAACCTAACATTTCTTGATTTTGCTGCTTCATAATAAAAGCTTTTAAAAGGTCCAAAATGATGTTTTTTTTTTATTATAAGGCAGGTTTAAGTCTGTGAAAGTATCGAAACGCTCAATCCACAGGGAAATACACACAGCCCGTATTCAGAAACTCTTCATTTGAAACAAGCGGTCAGGATTTTTGTCCATTTGTGATGTCACAAATATACAATATTTAGACCATTACACAGTTTTAAACGTAAACAATCTAAATGTGTCCCAGTTTATTCCTGGTTTCAGTGCATGTGAATAACATCTACTGACAGGAAGTACACATGGACCAAAATTGTTACCTAGCAACACAATTCTGTTGCAATTCCATCGCAACTCCATCGAAATGTGCTAAAACGGAGCGTTTCAGACAGAGGGTAAATACAGGCATGTTCAGGCCGACAGTATGAGGAAAATAACGTTTTTTTTAACATTACAGCATGTAAACATGTTCAGTAGAAACACAAAATACAAGTATGAACCTGAAAATGAGTATAATATTGGACCTTTAAATACCAAAAATCAAGGAATGTATAGTAACTGAAATGTGTTCATCACCAAATTGGTGGAACTATGTTAGCGGCTATTCTTCAATAAAAACAAGTCTACTAATACTGCAGGGAGGAAGAGTACAAGCAGCAACAATAACAGGGGGGACTTTTATTGTGAAGAATATCGGAAATTAAATGAGTTTATCCACCGTTTTACAGCCGCTCCTTTGACCACTAGCCACAACTGTGGTTTCACACACCCTGAAGCAGGTAACCCCGATGTAATGGAGATGCAAAGTCAAGCCAAGCCAGCACATGTGTATGGAAAAGGGACAATAGTTTGCCGAGTACATTTAAAGTGCCCAAGGTGGTGAATGACCCTGTGACCTTTCCTCTAGCACCACCCTCAGGACAAAGTTTAGACCTTAGACCTACTGCTGAGTACAGCTTCACTGTGTTGTTCAATGTGTCAATGTGTTTTCGAACAGCGGGTGCTAGCATGGCTTTAGATTTGTGGTCTTGGTGAAAAACGAATTCCTGTATACCGTCCACTGAGGGAGAGAGACCTGGCAGTCAGAGAGCAATGGAAAGCGAAAAAGAGGGTTGCTTTTGTTTCCAGCCCATTTCTGTGCTGCACTCCCAAAGGAAGGAGCCAACAAGGAGAAAACCTGTTACTTTCAACTCAACCCTGCTTGAAGGTTGGCTTTCATAACCGCATCTAAAGATCACACATGCAGCAGAGCCCCCGGTTTAAACTGGATGTTAAATAAAAAAAAGCAGCACAGGAGAGGCGAAGGAGCTGGAAGCAGGAACTGAACGGCGCTGAGGGGCAGCGAAGAGCCCCGACGGGAAACACCAGCCAGACTGCACATGAAATGACCTTCTGCATGTACAAGGGGACGACCACGTGGTTGTAAGCGACAGGCAGAGCCAATGTCATTACTGCGATTAGCTATTCAGGTCCAAAACAAAGAGCTGACTCGGAGTGTGTGACGAGGGAGTACGTTCTGGGTGTCTGCCACTAATTCAATTAGCAAAAATTTTGTGATTGCAATTACATACTACAGTTATGTAAGCGTCTGACCTTGTCCAGGCTCCACGGTGGCACTCCTGCAGGTAATATCACACAGAAGCGTGCGTGGGAGAGAAATGACCTACAGTAAGTAGAGTATGTTCCGAAGCAATGCATTTTGAAAATGATAGGTGGAGGAGGAGGTAGTTGAGGAGTGAAGAAGCCATCGACTGTGTGCGAGGCAACACACTGCAGCCATCTTCTCACTCCACACATCTGAATGCAATAACATTTTGTGTTCCATACATATCATTATTTCTAAATGTCCGTGCTGTTCATTGAAATGCTGCTAAAAATGCTGCAGCAGCAAAACAGAAAATTCATTTTTCATCCAGTGAGGTGAGTCGTCAGGTTTTTTTTTTTTTTTCCACAGAGCAGCAGCAGGCAGACTGAAAAGCAGTTTTTCTCTCTGAATGTTAGTGACTTTGACGGTTAGTCAGAAGTTATTTTGTAGAAGAGTGGGGAAAAAAAACAAAGCCGAGGTATTCTGACCTCAGACTTAACAGCAGGGCCGGGTCATACCAGCATTTCTAACCGCAGAACTGGAATCACTATGGTCAACAACCTTGTTGAAGTTCGACACCCAACTTTATGCACTTGACAAATAGAAAACTATAAAAAAGGACCAGTGTGTAACAATTAGGGTGATCTATTGTCTATTGATCTACTGAAATGGAATATAATATTAACAAATATGTTTTTTTATTGTGTATTATCACCTGAAACTTAGAATCATTGTGTTTTTGCTACCTTAGAATGAGCCGTTTATATCTACATAGGGAGCTGGTCCTCTCCAAGGAGTCCGCCATGTTGCACCACCATGTTTCTACAGTAGCCCAGAACGGGCAGACTAAACTCTGTTAACTTTTCCTGCCTGGGCCGGAGTTGATGACGTTACTCGCTCCTGTTGCCACTCTCTCTCTCTCTTGCTTCACCACTCACTTCACACATACACTCAATGCACTGGCTGTGATCCAAATAACCTACAACAACTGGCTCTTGCACATTTTTCGCACCGGCCACCGTAGTACTTCTACACGCTCGGCACACGGGAGAGGCTTTAGTTGGTTGCAATCTGAACCTCGCTGCTAGATACCGCCAGATCCTACATGCTGCCCCCTTAACACGGTCCTGTCTCTCAAACGGGAAACCTACTTTGTTGTGGATTATGTTTGTTTTTGACATATCACAAACACGTTTGTAATGATAGTCCGCAGAAGTTTGCATAGGGAGGAGGTTGGGTGGTGGATGGGTCAAACAAGCACAGGACTTTTATCCAGGAGACTGTGCTGTGTGTCCCTAAACTGTGTGAAACTAAAAATCAATGCTCACTTATTTTAATCTACGTCCGTAGCTTAATAACGTAACGTAATTTTAAGCCAAACCACACCGTTTTTTACCAAACTTAACCAAGTAGTCTTTTTGTTTTGTTTCAATTTACAATGTCAACCATGTGTTTAAAACTGTTTAAAACTTCGACCATAATCTGGCAGGAAATATGTTTCCCCCAAAATGTGAGAATGCAGTTTAATTGCATGGGAACGTAATTTTGTAGAAGACAGGGTTGCTTGACCTGTGAGGGTACGGAGAGCCATAGAATCAAAATGAGGGAGGAATCTCGTCATATTAAAGCTGAAGTAGGCGAGATTGGAGCAAATATGATTAAAAAAAAGGTATTTTTATAAAACAGTCGCTATATCCTGACAGTAGTACATGAAACAGGTAACCTGAAAAAAATAATATTCCTCTGTGTCCTCCAGTGCTCCTAACGGCACCTGCAAGATTTCACAGACCGGAGGAAAACAAGCAGTAAGAGCTGATCTGAGGTCTGCTGTCCAGCTGCCGTCTATGAGAGCCGGCTGTCAATCACTTGTGAACTCCGACCAAACGGTCAAACTAGGCAGCGCTGATCAAATATGAATCAATATTATGTTACGTTAATGCCTATTTCTCTCCTCAAATGTTTTCAGAATCATCTTGTAGTGTACTGTTTGGCTATAAAATGAGAAAGTTTGTGACCCAGAAGCCATGTTGAGATCAGGTTGTGATGGCTAGAAGGAACGCCAAGTACCGGTCACATGACCGGAGCACAACCAATAGGAACGCTCTCTCTCTGAAATGACCTGTGATTGGTCAAAGTCTCCCGTCACGGGCTAGATTTTCTAAAGCCTGAAAACAGAGCCATGAGGAGGAGCAGAAGTCTAGTTTTCTCTCAGAACACTTGAATTACAATATGCTGAAAGGTTATTATGGAATTGTTCCCCAATGATGCCAAAATATACTGCCTACTGCCACTTTAAATGTGTCTCACTTTAATTTTCGAACCGGGAGAGGTTGAAAATGAAATGCACTTTTTGTTCCTTAGTCCATTATATCACAATCTTAGATTAAAATGTCTGCAGAATGTCCTGATTTGTTTTCTATGTCAGATGAATGTAGACTTTAGTGTCTGTTTACAGACAAAGTGTTTCACCTAGATCAGTTTGTTAAATGCCTACCAACAGTGTGAAGTGCTTTATGTCAGATGTGCCTAACTTATGTTTTACAGCTGTAACGTCTAAGGAGATGGACTGTGTTCATATTTGGTTTGACATTGTTTGACTTTGTCTGTGCAAAGAGCATAGAGGTGTATTATATTTGTTTTTACGCTCTCATTATTACATTGCTCCTATTTGTTATGCATGTAGTCTCTTGTAAGCCCATGTGGGCTTGGCACCTTTTGGTGCATGACGCTTTGAAAAATAAATTTACTTACTTCCTTACTTACTATAACCCTGCTCTGTTGGTGCTCCGCGAAAGACACGGGGTACATTTAGCAGTCAGCAGCTAAACAAGAGCGGGTGGTAGAAATATGCTCCCTTGAACATCTGAGGTAACTTATCATACTGTTGGTGACCGAGAGCGCAAGCACTCACGTCACCAAGCTTCAAGCATTAGTAGTTCACAAGGACGGGTGAATGAATGTGGGAATTGCTGGGTGTCTGCAAATAATATTAAAAAAGAGTAGAGTCTAGACCTGCTCTATATGAAAAGAGATATCTTGATATGATTCAGCGCTATAAATAAAACTGAATAAAAATGTAATTTCGCTGTGCTACTTTTTGGTCATTAGAAAGAGATATTACTCTATTTCAACAAAAACAACATCTGATTCTTACTAGCAACTAAGATACCTTTTGCATGAATGAAAGGAGCCTAGGATCAGCTATTTTAGGGATATTTTTAACAAGAGCCTTAATTTATGTTGCAATAATGGATCCCAATTCAAACCAAGCTGTGGAAATGTGTTGATTTCAATATTCAGAAAGACAAATGGTGCTGTCCATGAAGATCTCACCCCAAGACTTTTCGGAGTTTGAATATGAATATTCTCTCTGGCCAGGAGATCATTTTTAAGATTGCCACTAAAAGCAGTAATTAAATACCTCATTTCATAATTAGATTATGTAGTCGGTTGCTCTTCTTGAGCTTTTAAGTTTAATGTACCGTCCTAACCCGACTTAATTAATACCACTGTCACCTCACAGCAAGATGGATCAATTAATTTTGAAGCCCATTCTGTGCGGAGTGTTCATACATAAAACATCTCCTTTGACTTGGCGACCTTTTCAAGGTGTTTCTCTACCATCCACCTAGTGCTTACGGATAGAGTTGAGAAATCAAGAGACTACTGATTAAACTAATGCTCAGGAACAATGACAGGGAGCCCACCTTTTGAAAGACGTATGATAAAATAAACGCGTGGACAGACATTTATTTAGTGCAACCACGTTAAGTGATCAGGATCATTTATTAGGGTGGCAGCGGATAGAGATGTTATGCCTGCGAATGAGCGGGCGCTGAGCTGATGAGCTCAGAGGCAAACCGCATTAATCAACACGCAGAAGAAACATAATTACCGACAGAGATGGAATATTATTAGATGAGATGAGTGCAGGAGACCAGGCGAGTCTCCATCAAATTAGGAGGCTGCGATTAGTCGTGTCAAGGCTGAAGCTCTGGGGTCAGGCAGCACCAACACCGGCTCCTGTGTGAGCAATCTGGTTTCATTAGTGTAACGTTCACTTTCAGGTCACACAAGGTGGTATCAGAGCGGAAAACGGTAGACAAAGCAATACTGGTAGGGGTGTAACGATACGTTTATACAACGATACGATACGATTTCCATGGTTCCGATACGATTGAAGGACGATATTTGGCTCATCTAGAGTGATACGATACGATACGATTCAATGATTTGAAATCAATACAGTAACTTTTTTTGCCAAAAATTCAATCAGTGTGATTGTGAAATAAATATGTGATGCTGGACAGAGCAGGTCAGGATTCCTCAAAGTTTTTTTTGTAAGGGAATCAGGGATAGATTAATTATGGATATAAACAAGTAAACACAATGATTAATGGCAAATACATACGGCTTTTATTAGAAAATAATAAAAAGTGCAACTGCAGGACCTGCTGATTCAGTTCTCAAGATACAAGGCAGTGCAATATTTAACACAAAATATAATAAACCAACTTCTATTCAAGTTAAATGAACAGTGGTGTAACCTGCTGCTTCTGTCCTCATTTTCAGTATAAACGGTAGATCAATAATACAGAGATCAACTGATAGTGATCAAACAGCTGATAGTGATCAAACAGCTTGGGACAGAATCATTCCTCTACAAACGCTGCTTAAATAATCTGTAGTCATAATAATCAAGTAATCAAGTAGTCAGCCTACAGTGTTCATTTGGGGTCATTTCATACATGAAAACATACAGAAAAACATTTTAAACTATGTTAGACTGACGTTAGCTGAATTTCTGTTTAGTTTTTTACTTTACTCCCGTCGTGATAATTTGCCTCGCGGACCGTCTGCTCTCCGGCTGGATACGTGAGGCTGATGATGTGTGCACATAGATATCATGACAGGGAAAGGAAAGTCATTTTCTCTGAATGATAAAACGGCAGCGCACGGGAAAAGCTCCTAAGGGTGAAGCCGCCCTCGACTGGCTCCTCTACCGGGTGAGAGAGCAAGGTGTTTAGTGCGCCGCTCGTCTGCATGCATGGATGCGTGTTCGCGCTGCAGAGGGCGGAACTGGCAAGCCGGCGCATGTCTGGAGAGTTTAACATTTCTTTACTAATAAAAGTGCTAAAAAACACTTTCACATTATGTTTGTCGTCCTTAAATATAAGGTGCAAATCCTTAGTATCCATACAAATCGATTTTTGCGTTTCAAATTGATTTTATATCGATATACGTCTCCGGTGAGGGACAACTTGCCGAGTACCTATCGATGTAGTTGGATCGTAATCGCCACCGAGCGCTGCACTTAAACTTCAAATTATTTCAACTTTGCCCTTGGCCACTGCTGAGCTTTCAAAGCGCAACCAACGAGATAACAGCTGTAGCTGTTGATGTTGCCTAGAAACGGTGAATCGCGTTCCTTGTGCACTTTTTGACAGCATATTATACCTGCACTGCGCTTTGCCTCTGCATGGCTCTGCTCTCTGTTCCTTATGGTGAGTGAAGAGCAAATTTCTTATCATATGGAGGCAGCATCTTTGGAGCAAGCAACAGATTTCCGAAAAGCTCCCTTTTAACCTTTGGGATGGCAGCAGTCCAGCCAGCACACACACAAAGTGCAAAATCATGTACATGATGGCACATGGAGGCACCAGAGGGTTTATTTTATTGTTAAAAGGACAGAGTGGAGGCTTGTGTTGCGTGACTTAATGGACGAGAGAGTACAATATTTCGACCCTATCCAAAATCTCCAAAATCTCTGCAACTAGGAGCTGAGCAAAATGTGATCAGAACCGATGGGAATAAAATCTACAATCAAATCTACAACAACAAGAAGATGAACTCCAGCTCCAGTACATCTCCGACCTTTAAACTCTTAAAGTGCTGCAGTCCTGTAAAACCCGATATCCTCAGTAAGGCTGCTACTATTATTTTCATTAAGATAACATAAACCTTTATTGATCCCCAGAGGGGGAATTTGGCTGTTGCAGCGCCATAAAGACAGCAATAGTACAGATGAATACAGAAAGGAAAAGAAAGTAATATTAAGAGGTATATAAAAAAAACTAGGACTGTCAATCGAGAAAAAAATATTAAATGTGATTAATTGCCTGACTGACCATGATTAATCGTACATTTTTTATCTGTTCAAAATGTACCTTTAAAGGAGATTTGTCAAGTATTTAATACTATTATCGACACGGGAGTGGACAAATATGCTGCTTTATGCAAATGTAGGTATATATTTATTTTTGGAAATCAATTAACAACACAAAACAATGACAGATATTGTCCAGAAACCCTCACAGGTACTGCATGCTAAATGCAAGGCATGGCAAACTGCAGCCCAACAGGCAAACACCTCGTCAGTGTGCTGACTTTACTATGACTTGCCCCAAACTGCATGTGATTATCATAAAGTGGGCATATCTGTAAAGGGGAGACTCTTGGGTACCTATAGAACCCATTTTCATTCACATATCTTGAGGTCAGAGGAAAAGGGACCCCTTTGAAAATGGCTGTGACAGTTTTTCCTCGCCAAAATTCACCGCAAGTTTGGAGTGTTATGTAGCCCCCTTCGCGACAAGCTAGTATGACATGGTTGCTACCGATGGATTCCTTAGTTTTCTAGGTTCATATGATGCCAGTATCTTCACTCTAGCTTTAAAACTGATAACCGGTAAAACCTAAAAATCGCAAGTTATGTTAATGTGTTAAAGAAATTAGTAGCATTAAAACAAATTTGCGTTAACGCAGCCCTAAAAAAACAAAGAATAGGATAAAAAAGTCAAATAGAAAACTATACAAGAGCATATGGAGACTAAAATTGATGATAAATTGAAGATAAAGTGACAGTAGTGTGATCAATAGCATCAGAGTCAGCAAGTCTATGTCAGGGTGTACCAGGCATGATTATTACCACTTTTTCTATTCATTAGCATTCTGATTAACTAATTGTTTAGTCAATAAAATTTTAAAACTTAAAAGACAATTTCCATCACCAGTTCCCAGAGCACAAGATGTTGTTTCTCAACGCTAATTCACATTTTAATAAAACATTTGTTTTGCATTTTATTGAGCTTCAAAGTTCATTTTGACCTCAAGTTCAAGAATTAACTTTTAGCCTCAGAAGTCTTAAACGTCTAAAATTCAGTGATAACTGAGCATCATGTTATGAGATTGAAAGCTCAGAACAGCTACTACATTTGCCTTTAATTGAGATGATTTAGGTTTTTGGTTGTTATTAAGATTTTGCAAAGCATTTTAAAACAGTGTTTTGATTTTTTTTTAATTGATATTTTGATTTATTCTAATTGGCATTATTATGGTTATCTTGCCATTGTGTTGCTCTATGGTTATCATTAACATTCTCATCGGTAGGAACGTTGATGCTATTGATATTTTGGTACAGATGGAACATGTTTCCATCGCTTTATTATGGAGTACTTTTCCTTCACTGACAGACTTTATCCCAGCTGAAGGCGACACTGCCCCCTCTGTGCTCCCTCAGCATGTTGCCCACATGTCTTTACCTCTTTACCTCCGATCTTTCCTTCCGATCGATCTCAGACAAGGACAGACGAGTAAACAGTCACGGGGGAAATTTCCATGAACCCTCGAGTTTCTGATCCAGCTTGAGATTAAGTCCAAATTCTGCCCCAAGGTAAGAGTCCTTCACTTTGGACACAGTGACTCTCGTGGTGCGCTCAAATAATACGACAGGTACAATTTGAAGATGTTGCCCTGCGGGGAAGCCAGAGGATTTGCTTCTTGTAACAAACAGCGTCAAAGACACGGACGGGTGTGACAGGGAGATCCAAACGGAATAAGTCCGTCAAATAGAGGATAATGTTGACGTTTCTCATTGTTTGCATACAAACCTGAAATGTTCCATTAATGTGACAGCAACGATTAATCTAATTAATAATTATGATTATTCTAGTTAGTGTGTGGAATAATTAATTGCATTGCTTTTAAAATATTGTAAAAAAAAAAAAAAAAAAAAAGATACTGTTCATTAATTTACTGTTATTTCATGTGTCCTTGATGAAAAATATACATGGAAATCATTCCCTCAGTAAAAAGAAAACTGATTCATCAGACTTTACTGTAGATGGAGAGCAAGTCTGTAAGAATAGAGCCCTGATGAGCAATTCCATCTTCCCCGACGGGTGCAAAGTGTAAAATATAGATGGGGGACAAATGGAACATTTGATTCATTAAATAATGACGTTGATGAGCAACAGGGGTCAAAGGCATTTCACCAGTTAGTGTCTGAATTCATTACTACGTCTGAATGCTTATCTTAAAGCTATTCATGGGAGCAAAAGCACCAGAATTAAGTGCCACATTGGTTAAGTGTTGTATTCATTTCCCAGAATGCTCTTTGATAACCTCCAAAGAAGGGAAGCATGTGACCAGGAGATGACATTTTTTCACAGTTGAGAACCAGAAAAGTGAGTCAACTAAATATGCCTTGTAGCTGTATCGCATTCGGTTTCTTTGGAGAGAGAGGCCTCCACACCGATTCAGCAGCGGAACGTAGTTTTGATTGGACCCGGATCAAATTTTTTCTTTTGGGCCCTCTTCCCCCAAAATTAAGCGTATGCCCGTGTGCGCCAACACAACCACTCCAGACAATTACAAAGCAGACAATTGCTATGTCACCATGTAACCCCCTCCTTCAAACCAGCCTCTTATCAGCACCACAGACAGAACCATAAGTGTTAAACCCAAGGTGGGAAGGTAGTGTGTATATATATATATATATATATATATATATATAGTGATCACATTTGTAAGTACTTTCAGGATTATCGTTCAATAGTTTCCTCACAAGACTCCGGGCCCAGCTACAATAAGAAAGCTGCAAAAAATGTGTTGTCCCTGTGCAGCTGCACCGGTCGCACAGCTGATATTTACACCATTGCACCACTCATTTGACATTTATTCCACGATGTTTTTGATTGCTAAAATATTTTTCTTCTATCAAACGTTGCAACTGCAAATTCAAGACATGTCAGCTACCCTTAAATCATCAGTTTCCTCTACCATTTTGCTAACACGTTGAACAAGTTCTTTTACTGACTTCTGAGGTGTATACTTTTTCTTTCTGCAAAATGTTCTTGTCGTTTGTTTGTTAAAGCTGCATTTTTGGGACGCTAGGGGGATAGAGGAACTCCAAAACAAGCCAACAGACTCACATCTTTTACACTGTATCAATTAGATTATAGATTGTTACGGCTAAACTTGTTAGCAAACGATATAGTGAGTTCAGCATTTTGTAGTTGTGTCCATATGTATAGTGAGAATTATTTTACCCTATAATAAACTCAAAGTATCCCACAATGCATCATGAATAGTAATGTACAACCAATGGTAACTAACCAATCACTATATACCATCATGCATTGCACTGAAGGAAAAACGGCAGATGGACGAGAGGAGAGAGAGCAGCGCAATTTTGTATTTATTAATTTCGTAAAATATGCCTCATTACTCCTCCCGTCCTTACCTTTCACAATAAAATCCCTAGACATGTATGCTGCATCACCGCTTACCAGGCGAACTTAAATTCACTCAGAGCATTTCGCTAAGAGGCAACTCAACCAAATAGAGCTTACAACACAAAATATGCATGTCTGTATTTATTACGGATGGTCTACCAGCGGACGCTGATCTGGCACGTATTGATTACGCAACAGCAATGACATAATTAACAATGCAGAGACAATTCGGGGCTAAACCCTTCAGTAAACAGACTGTGGCAAGCTTGTGAACTTGACAGTTGTAGCATTTATTATACCGGCAGCCTAAACTGTACTCACACTGCATTGCTACACTCAGTACTATAACATTACTGCCGTCAGTCCGTCACACGCACACACACTCCCTCGCTCTCCCCGTCTGCCTCTCGACCACACACCGACGCTCGCTAACGTTAAGCACACAACCTAAGCACTACCAGTTATTCCTTAAAGGAACTTTATGTAAGAATCAGAAATTGCTTGTTAACAATGACGTTAGACGTTAAGTCAACGAAAGTCAGCGTCCTGTTGCTCGCGCTCGCGCTTGTACTCGCTCTAAATAGACATGAACGAGCAGTGCTCAAAACAGTGAGGTGACACACGTCAGCTAAAACCACAATATCACTCTATATTTCAGCTGCTTGGCAGTAATGTTAGCTGACCAGACGAAGGTCTTGAATCAATGCTGATCCAGAGTTTTAGTCGGAGACGATAACGAGGAGCTGCAGCATTTATTTCTGCACAAACTTCCACTGTACATTCACTAGATATTCTCAGAGCTAAACTAACTCTTCTGCAGTGTGAAGTGTGCGTGCATGCACGTGAGAGGTGGAGCGGGAGGGCAAGTGAGAACGAGCACGGTGTGTGAGCGAAGGCAAGCAGACAGGCAGAGGAGCAGAGTACAGCAGAGACTCCGGCCCCGGAGACCAAAGCTACAGTCTCCTCTGTGTCTTCTGGCCGCGGCCGGGAGGCTGAAGCAGGAAGAGTTAACACTGTTTTGCAAGACGGGCTTCACTAGATATAACTTTGCGGTTTTGGTGCTTCCGTGTAGTTTGTGTTGGAGTCTGAGTCTGAACAGCGTAGCCACACGCAAGCGAGCATGGGACACCGACCCGCAATGATTAATACGTGTAAGAAGTTACACCATTAAAGGAGTTTGCTACCTGTATAACACATTTTAGTTTAAAAAAATATCTTAAAAATACATAATTCCCAGATGATTAGGCCTGGCTAGGAGTCAACTTAGGCCCGTCAGGCCACCAGGCAAAAACCCTGTTACATCTTGCTTGTTTAATCCGTACAGTAACCAAAGTGGTTTCCTGGCTCCCAGTGTGTCAGAGAATAGAGTTTAAAGTGCCGCTGCTTTTCTTTAAATCTCTCAATGGCTTACAACCGAAAATACATCCCTGACTGTCTTTTACCATATGAATCCTCTCAGGCTGCTGACTGTCCTCACACTCTGCACCACAGAGCTGGAACTAACGTCCAGAGAATATTATAACCACGTTATTTGAGCGCCTTTAAATCCAGGTTAAAAACTTCACGTTCTTCACCACCTTTCACTGAACCTTCGATACTCATCATGAACCCTCCTGTCCTCCTATCCTGTATTCATGTCGCTCCTCTTAACTTTTTAAAATGTGCTATAAAAAAGGCTTCTATTCTTTTAATTTTCATTTGAACATTTGATGCTGTTTTTTAAGCATTAATGTGTGAAGCGCTTTGAATTGTCTTTGTGCATGAAAAATGTGCTACATACATAAACTTGCCTTGATGATTCATTTTGCAGAGTCACCTTTGTCCACCTAATCACCACATCAATCGGTGTGTGCGTCACAGGCGTCAGGCGAAACAGGCGTCAATAAAGCAAGAGCTGTCAGGGGCGGTAAAAAGTCCACCTGAATGTGTGAGGATACACTGCACCCGCTCACATTTACGGGTACTTAAAACTATTTAATGAGCCTTGAAATCAATAAAGTGCTGTTTGGTGCACAAATCAGATCGCGCTAAATGCAGTGGGTAATGGAGCTGCCAATTTGCTTTGAATGGGGAAATCATTCCCAACACTTAAAAAGGAGTGAGATGATCAGGTTAGCAGGAAGATTATTTTCTATTTCTTTTTCATTTTTTGTGTTTGGTCCTTGTACAAAGTTGTCATCAAAGCCACATTTTTCTTGGTTGCTGTCAAAGTAGTGTGAGAGAATATCTAAGGGGGAAAAATACAATTGAAATTCTGAATTTGTGAGGGATGAGTTCATCATCATTAGTTCTTTAAGAACCTTGAAAAAAGGAAGAGAAGAAACACACACACTGAAACTTTGCATAATCAGTATGCAAATAAAAAAAAAGAGAATCTGGCAACTTCATTTCTTTGTAACTAATCTAAATCCAGTCCTCATATTAACTATCCTCATTAGTGCCCTGTGGGAAACTCTGATTGGTAATTCTGGACATATTCTGCTCACTGCAGTGTTTATCAGCTATACAAAAGCATCAAATTACAAGCTTTATTGCTTGAGAACTAATGATAATAAAACATGCACATATTCTATTCTACTGAAGAGTCAGATGAGAGTAAATATAGTTTGGTTTAATGGGTTCTCATTTCAGCCCCTTTAGGCAATCCAAACTACAACATTTGAGAGATGTTTTTTGGTATCCTTTTGCACTTAAGCATGCCGGGGTTCCCGGTGATGTTAAAGGATTCGAGCAGGGGTCATTGCCCTTGTAGTGAAAAGCCAAATGCTATGTGGGCAGAGTCAAACCGAATAAACACTGAAGAGAACCACTTCAGCTGCTGTTTTCAAAGCTATTTTAACCAAAACATGCAGAACACTTTGATACGACAGCTGCAGAGTTTCACCATGGGGGGTTTTGAGATAGCGGTGGGGGGTGCGAGTCACATCGGGCTAAAGTGTCGTGTTGTTTCTCAAATGACAGGTATCGTGAGCCGTGATTGCTACTTTGAAGACCATTTGAAAACTGATTTGCCAGCGGGTGGTGTCAGCCGGTGCTGCCGTGGGTCACGGTGAAATGTGGTCGGGGAAAACATGTGATCAGAGAGCTGAGAGCAGAGCGGCAGATGAGGTGGGTGACCTTTCAGTCTGACCCACGACTGCACATCTAAGGTGGGAGGGGGGGCTCGGTAACCATGGTGACATTCACCTGCCGCACTTTGATCTTCCAAGAAAAGCTTCCTAGAACAGCTCTGCATAAAGATCTTCAGATCCTTTCTGTGTATTGGTGGATGAGAATAAGTGAGTGGATAGCAGAGCGGCATATTTAAAGTTGGTAGTTAACGACAACCAAACTGACTGCTTGCATTGGTGAACGCCCCGGTTAAAGAAACTGTTACCTTATGTCAATTTCAGCAACATTGTTCAGGTGTAACACAACTCTAAAGTGCTGCGGTTCGTTGGAAACTGCATGTGAACATTTTGGTGATAATGGGACTCTCCAAACCTTCCTGCCACAACAGATCCACACTGAGAATCTGTTCTCCACTCCATCCGAAGCACTACTGGACACAACGTATTATAAGATGGATGGATAGATTAAAGGAAAGCCCTGAAGTAGGATATTGTTTTTGTGATGAAAAGTCGAGGCCGCTAAAAACATAGACTGTATATACTGGATGTACGATGCATCCCCACTTCCTCCCACTGTACAGAAACTGTCTGTTCTCATACACCGTTCATAGCTATACCTACAAAAAGTGATGCACTGTAATTTGTATGTATCCCACAAAACTACTGCTTGCAATCTGAGGATATATATAGACACATGTACACATTACATGGGATTTATTACCTCCGCCAAGGCCGAAGGCCTAGGAAGGAGGTTATGTTTTCACCGCCGTTGGTTTGTTGGTTTGTTTGTTTGTCCGTTAGCAGGATTACTCCAAAAGTCTGTGATGGATTTGAATGACATTTTTTGGAGGGGTGGGATGTGGCACAATGAACAACCCATTTGATTTTGGTGGCGATCCAGATCATGATCCGGACTCAGAAATATTTTTAAGAATGTTTAAGATTTATCAGCCTGAGCATTAAAACCACAGGGTATAACACATGCGCAGTGTGACTGATGAAACATTGATGACGCATGACCATGCCTCCTTCCTTCTCAGAGCAGAGAGATACGTGTGTGGATGTGTGTGCGGGAGCTGCTGGCCGTCCGCGGTGAGAAAGAAAAAAGCGGTAGATGACGGGATGAGAGACAACGTAGTGCTGTAGGTGTATGAGGATTCATATTTCCCTCTGTCTGACCTGCACTCACTAACCAACAGGTGTGAAGAAGACACCCACAGGTTGCAGTTGTGTTTTGCAACGTTATTCTATACTAAAATACTTCTAGGAAAAAGTTTTAGCAGTGACTGATTTTTCAGCCTTCAAGATGTGGAACTCATGTTCTTAGTGGATGTTTTTTTTGTTTTTTGGATTTTTACACTGATGAATTTTTTATTAAAGAGCGCTGCAATGCCTTTTGTCATCTGTTCCTCCCACATCAAGGCAAACTGGTGACTCATGTTTTTAATTTGTTCAGCAGCTGCTTCTTCCTTATTTATTTTTTTTATTTCATCTTTACTTTAATTCAATCTGAATGTTAAAGGCTCTGCTGTATTAGTGAGGGGAGGTTTCCAGACTCTGTCAGCAGGTCAGGGGAAGTGTTTTAATGGAATAAAGACTTCAGGGAGAAGTTTCCACTCATTAAGAAAGCTGCAGGTATTTTAGCATTCTGATTGTGGTCTGCTGTGTTTGATCAGAGGGCACGAGTTCAAAGACGTAGTCTGTCCAGTGTGTGTGTGATGCCAGCTGTATTTCATGTATTCATTACTGAATACCTGAACCACAGTACTACTATCATGGATAAGGTATGGTAATGGATCGGCTGATGTACTGTCCCTGTCCAACAATGCCTTTGTTATGGCAAAAAAAAAACATGATAAAAGAGACAAAAGAGAATAGTTAAATAGAAGCATTATGTCTGGAGGTAGCATGACAGAGCTGTGTTATGAAAGCAACAAGAGACACTCCATAAAAAATGTGTCTTAACCCTCTGAGACACACATAGACACAATTTTTATCTTTTTTAGGGGGGGCAGGGGGTCTTTAGGAGGAGATAGCAGGTCAGCAGTAGATGTCACATGATTTTAACATTTATTATTACTAGTTATATTTCTATTATTATTACAGCTATTAATTCTGATGGTTGTATTATCACTCTTTTACATCAACTGCTACTGATTATTGTCTGTCTCTCTCTGTCTCTCTCTGAGTCTCTTTCTTTCTCAAAACCCAACCGGTTGAGGCAGATGGCCGCCCAGCCCCTACCTGGCCACAGTGCATTACCATAAATATCAATGCAATGCTCATGGGGGATCACTTGTTGGGTTTCTAAACTATAGAGTACGGTCTAGACCTGATGATTGAACTGGTGGACAGCTACAAATATCTTGGCACAGTTCTCGATGGTAAACTGTGTTTTAAACCTAATGCAGATGCTGTCTTTAAAAAAAGTAGAGCAGTGTCTTTTCTTTCTAAAAAAAAAATGAACTCTTTTAACGTGAGTGCGACCGTGATGACACATTTTTTTAATCAAGGTTTTATTGAGTCTATCTTTACCTTTTGTATAGTAGCATGGTTTGGCAACCTCACTTTGTCCAACAAAAATAGACTTAATAGCCTTGTTAGAGTAGCAAGTAAAATCACTGGGGTAAGTCAGGCTCAGCTTACTGACATCTATCACTAACAGGTCCTCAGGAAGGCCAACGCCATTTTGGACTGGTCTGATCACCCCCCTGCGAAGATAGATTGAGCTATTGTCCCTGGGACGACGCTTTAGGATGCCTGCAGGGAGGACTTTGAGACTTAAGGCATCCTTTGTTCCAGTAGCTATTGGTCTGTTGAACACTTTTAAGGATCACTTATCTCCATATAGTGATCTATTTTAAGCTATGACCTCTTTACTTGTGGTATTGGTGGGGAGTTGTTTTTATTAACAAGATCTTATACCGTCTTGTCTGATTTGTATTGTTTGGTGTTTGTTTTAATT
Organism: Sebastiscus albofasciatus; assembly: GCA_916701655.1. Taxonomy (NCBI): domain Eukaryota; kingdom Metazoa; phylum Chordata; class Actinopteri; order Perciformes; family Sebastidae; genus Sebastiscus; species Sebastiscus albofasciatus. Next base: position 2,994 of record CAKAOI010026214.1, on the reverse strand, counting down.
GATGTGACTGTGAAACGCTCGGTATATTGTGGCTGAAAACCTAATTTCCCCTAGGGGACAATAAAGCTGAACTAAACTGGACTGAATCTGCTCTATGTAAAAAGCTTCTCGAGATAACCTCTGATGGCCATTCCCACGCTCTAATATGTCTCATAAGTTGTTTCTCATTTGTGGGTTGATACCCTTTGTTACACAGATGAGGTGCTAAATTTCATTTAAAACTCCCTCCAAAATACCACATTAAGACACCAAGACCTTGAAGAACACCATAGTTAAAGCCATGCTCTGATTTGGTATCAAAAACAACAAAGCAACAGCAAAACTACGTCAAAAACATCCGTTTAGAAACTGTTACACAACTCGTGCACAACTCGTGCAGTCTATACATTCATCTTCACTAAAACCTTATTATTTAAAACACTTCTCATAGCGCGCCTGCGCAGATGAGAGACCGTTTGTGCATTTTGAATATGAAGAATTTAGCGAAGGCGTATGTGTTTGGGAAGTACTGAGCATACGACTTGATGAACGAGACTTGGATTACACTGCACGAGTCAGGCTGGTCTCATAAACTGTACGTAACTACACCTACCAAAATAATGTTCATAAGTAATTCATACATCTCCCGCAAAATCAATTTGCATGTAATCCACATAATCATGAACCAGGAAGTATAAAGAGCGACAAATGCCACATTAGGAAGGAGGTTGGGGGGGTGATGGGTCAAAAAACGCCTGACTTTCACCCAGGAGACAGGTATTCGTGTCCCATGTGAAATCAGAAATCCATGTTGATTTATACGTCCTATATTTTCGTACTAAAGTTACGCCACTTCCATAGTTATTTTAACCCAAACTGCAATCTTTTCCTAAACCTAATCAAGTTGTTTTTGCAAAGACAAAAGTTTATTTTATGCTGACAAAACAAAACTCATGCTGTTCTCAAATGCAAACTCTAAGCCCCTGAATCTCCCTCCTGTCACCACTTCTCAGGGCACTGAAATTGAGTCTGTATCTCAATACAAGTACCTTGGAATTGCGATTGATGATTATCTGACTTTTAAGCCTCACATTCAGCAGCTGGTGAAAAAAACTAAAGTTGAAATTGGGTTTTTATTTTAGAAACAAGTCTTGCTTTTCCTTCAAAGCCAAAAAGAGGCTTGTCGCTGCCACCTTAATGTCTGTGCTGGACTATGGCGATGTTATATACATACATGCATCTTTTCAAAGCCTACGCACGCTGGATACTGTTGAGATTTATTACAAAGTTGAAAGCCCTTACCACCACTGCTCTTTGCATGCTCGGGTAGGATGGTCTGCCTTGTCCACCCGTAGACCGAACCACTGGCGTGTTCTTAATTATAAGGCTATTCTTGGTCTGCTTCCATCTTACCTACAGACCTATATCCTTCAAAAAAAGTATTGGAAGTTACCGTCTTCGCTCCCAGGACTTAATCCTACTAACTGTCCCCAAAAGTCTGTACTGAACTGGGAAAAAGGGCATTCAAATATGCTGCTCCCTCTTCATGGAATCAGTTACAAAATGACCTGAAACTTGGAGAGCTGGTCTCACTGAATGTCTTTAGAGTGCTTCTAAAAGATTTCAAAGCAAGCACATCTGGTTGCAGATGTTTTGAATGTGGATGAATGTTTTTTGATTCCTTATGATTCTGTAATTTGCTCTTTGTCTTCGTTTTCAATTGTTATGTTTGCTTTAAGTCTGCAACTGTGTAACTATGCTGCTGCCTATCTTGGCCAGGACACTCTTGGAAAAGAGATTTTTAATCTCGATGAGATTTTACTACTAAAATCTGAAAAGAACTATATGCATGTAATGAGTGGAAATGACACACGTTGCTGGACATTTGTAGGAAAACGCACAAAAAATACGGAATAACTTTTCATAAGTTTAACAGTTGTATGAGGATACGCTGCACAAGTTATGTGAGAGTTTGTAGAAGCATGTTTTGATAGAGGTTGTTAAACGCAGGCCCCATCTACTTCAATTCATTCAAGACTTTTCTCCATTCTCTTCAAGAATTCAAGGTAACATGGGGTGAGTAGCTGATATACAAATGGTCATTCTGTGGGTGAAGTATTCCTTTCAGCCAGGAATTAAAAAAAACAGCAGCTTAGTATCAACCTTGAGTGTCATACCACTCACAGTCAGATGATAAACAGCATTAAAGCAACTCATTCAATCTAACCATGACTTAATGAACTCACCCGAAGCACTGCGAGCAAGCAAAAGGGTTTTGATTCCAATTTTATCCAATTAGGTTTGAACTCTTCTCCCCAGAAACACTCTGATGCTCTCTTTTATCTTCGCTACAGTCTCATCTGACAGACAAGCCACTGCGGCGATAATTAATCGACAAACCACCGGCCTGATGGGAATAATAGGCGTCTGGGAAGAATCAATACGACAACGCGATCCTCCCGTGCATCATATAGCTTTTCATCCGCGAGAGGTAACGGAGCGTTGCCTCTACTCAAATTTACGCCGCTTGTTCGCGGGCGTTGTCTGTCTAGCGCCTGTGTTAAGAAAAGGGACAAGCGATGGCTTCCTGGCTCTCAGGAGTGTGAGGATTGAGAGGGGATTGTCACAGCTGAAGTGCATGTTTATAGATCAGCTCTGACTGAGTGCTCCTTTAGAAAAGGCCCTTCACTGCCCAATCGATGAGGCGATTATGTCATTGTTACCTTCCACTTGATTATGGAACAGTGTGAGCTGAACACACATCCTCTCCAGGCTATATAAAGACGCAGCCCTTCCTCGTGTGTGTTAATTTGTCCTTGGATGTTTCATTGTCAGCCCTGTTAACAGCCTGTCATCCACACTGAGACAGTACAGAACAAATATTTACCTTGATAAACACAGACAGCTCATTAGATGTGTCACTTCAAAGGAGCACGGTAAAAATAAATCGCCACTAGTGACAGAGACATCAAGGTGTTTCAGTGTGTGTGTGTGTGTGTGTGTGTGTGTGTGTGT
>CAKAOI010026213.1:0-29909 GCA_916701655.1 Sebastiscus albofasciatus | reverse complement strand
CTGCTTTATGCAAATGTATGTATATATTTATTATTGAAAATCAATTAACAACACAAAACAATGATAAATATTGTCCAGAAACCCTCACAGGTACTGCATTTAGCATAAACAATATGCTCAAATCATAACATGGCAAACTGCAGCCCAACAGGCAACAACAGCTGTCAGTGTGTCAGTGTGCTGACTTGACTATGACTTGCTCCAAACTGCATGTGATTATCATAAAGTGGGCATGTCTGTAAAGGGGAGACTCGTGGGTACCCAGAGAACCCATTTACAGTCACATATCTTGAGGTCAGAGGTCAAGGGACCCCTTTGAAAATGGCCATGCCAGTTTTTCCTGGCCAAAATGTAGTGCATGTTTGGAGTGTTATTTAACCTCCTTCACAACAAGCTAGTATGCCATGGTTGGTACCAATGGATTCCATAGGTTATATAGTTTCATATGGTACTAGTATCTTTACTATCTTTAAAACTAAGCCCTCTACAACCTAAAAATTGCAAGTTGCGTTAATGCATTAAAGAAATTAGTGGTATTAAAAAAATTTGCCTTAACACATTATCACATTAACTTTGACAGCCCTATTTTAATGCTTTAAATAGTTTCCTAATATCCTATTTTAAATTTGCTTCGTGACTCTTTCCTCATGCTCGTTAGGTCGAAGCCTATTGAAGGTCTGTCGAAATTGCTCGCAGACAAGGGCAGAAGGAAAGACAGGCGAGGATGACGATTGAAATGCAGCTCCGAGAGGACAATACTGAATCTAATCTGTTTATACAACCTCACCTCCAGTCTCCCTCCTGTCTCTCCCTCCCTCTCTCTCTCTCTCATTTCAAACTTGACAAACAAACAAACATACACACTCGCGCATAAACACACACAAACACACATCCCCCCGTACACTTTATGAAAGAAACAGAGGTCCTTCGCTTATCTCGCAGGTGAAATCGGGAAAAATGGAAGTGTTTGCATTTGCATTTTAATTTGCCCTCAATCAGGCATTGTGTTTGGCGTTGCGGCGAAATTGCCTGGTGTTTGCTCCTCGTCCCTATTTATAGGGGCTCCGTGAGGGACGGGCCCGAAATTCAAATCTGCCTGCTATCACTGAGTATGGAGATGAGGCTCCCTCTCTGCTTTTTCTCATTGTCTTCTTTTCCTCTGTCACTCATTCTCTCTATGTCTGTCCTCCTTCACCTTTCTTTCGTTTTTTTTAATCATCTCTCTTTTTTATTATTTCTCCGTACTTCTTTACCACACACCTCCTTTTTTTCACTCTGCCACCTGTCTCCCCTCATCCCGCACAACCCCTCCCTCATTGCCAAGAGAGTGAATGCACAGATTTCATTAGCGATGCCATGTGCCGTGCCGCTCGGCTCCGAAGGGCTCCGGCAGTCGTGGAATCATGACCCCGCTCTGCCCTCATCATCTCAACCCTCTGTCATCCCATCCCTTGGTCCCCCCCTTTGATATCTCCCGCCCTCCATCCGTTCTTTCCGCTCTAGTCGTCTATAACATGGCCATAAGCTGTCTGTGGCAGATGAAGGACCTCCTTCACACGACTAACTGCTCCCTGGAGTCCGGAGCAGTGGCGGGTTTTTAACCCAATAGTGGCTGCAAACTCTTGATATGCAGTAAATGGTGTGCACAGGAGTGTACAGTAAATGGTGCCAAAGCGTGTTCCCACAGGTTATTATATAGCAATTTGATAGAAAATACACACATAAGTAATCAGTTTGCATACTGCGTCTCCGACTGAACATCATATTTGTAAAGAACAGAACAGACACACCGCAGTAAAGCTGGTTTGTAACGCAAATTTGTTTTAACTTCACTAATTTCTTTTACGCATTCACGCAACTTGCGATTTTTAGGTTGGAGCAGGCTCAGTTTTAAAGCTAGATCAATGAGATATGAGTATCATATGAAACTAAACACCTAAGGAATCCATTGGTACCAACCATGTCATACTAGCTTGTCGTGATGGAGGGTAAATAACACCCCAATCTTGCACTACATTTTGGTGAGAAATAACTGGCAAGGCCATTTTCAAAGGGGTCCCTTGACCTCTGACCTCAAGATATGTGAATGTAAATGGGTTCTATGGGTACCCACGAGTCTCCCCTTTACAGACATGCCCACTTTATGATAATCACATGCAGTTTGGAGCAAGTCATAGTCAAGTCAGCACACTGACACACTGACAGCTGTTGATGCCTGTTGCGCTTGAGTTTGACATGTTATGATTTGAGCATATTGTTTTATGCTAAATGCAGTACCTGTGAGGGTTTCTGGACGATATCTGTCATTATTTTGTGTTGTTAATTGATTTCCAATAATAAATATATACATACATTCGCATAAGCTAGAATAATTGCCCACTCCCATGTTGATAAAGGTATTAAATACTTGACAAATCTCCCTTTAAGGTACATTTTGAACAGATAAAAAATGTGCGAATAATCACGATTAACTATGCAAAATCATGTGATTAATTCCGATTGAAATCGTTCGACAGCCCTAGTTATTATATAGCAATATGATAGAAAATACACAAGTAAATAATCAGTCTGCATAATACTGCGTCTCCAACTGAACATCACATTTGAGAAGAATAGAACAGACACACCAGAGCTTGTTTGTAAAATTGCTCCTGTGAATGAGTTAGAACCTTGCGGCGTTCTGTATTGTTGTCCTCGTCTGTTTTTCTTTAAAAACCTCCTACATGAATATCCGACTGTGCCTGAGGTTTCCTCCCCATATCACAACCCTTTATAGCCATCTGTGTTAGGTTGCTGAAAGCACCTCATGATCAAATGCCTCAGTCAATCCATCATCTATGATTTGCACGAGGGTACAAAATGCCTGGAGGCTTTCTGGTTGTAAAACGAGGTGTACATACATTTGATCAAATCCCCCCCTACAAGCCGCTGTGGGTGTTCTGATTGGTTCATGTACCCCTCGGCCGCGTCGATTCGATCCCTCACTCGATGGGCCGAGACCTCCGGGGACGTGGCCTTTTGAGCTCTGTGCTGGCCGTTGTTATACAAGGTGTCAGGGAGGGCTTTAGAGGTCAAGACAGATGACCTTTAACCCTCAGGGGTCAGCAAGTCAACCGCAGGGCATGAAGCTATCACTATGAACGTGCAGTGTGTGTGTGTGTGTGTGTGTGTGTGTGTTAATGTAAGGTCAGGAGAAGTGTGTGTGATTAAAATGTAGTGGTGCAGAAATAACCTGCTGTTTCCTGCCGTTGTGCTGATCAGGATTCATTGACCATTTCCATTTAAACATCTCAGTTATTATGATCAAAAAGGCAAAAATCAACCTCTGAAGACTGAAAGTTTAAGTCCACAGAATTAAACAGCAACCTAACTTGTTATTTTATATCCTCTAGAACGACATCTGGATCTTAAGTTATCAGAGAAACAAGCTGAGGAAACGTTCGACTCGCATCCTGTGTTCGCAAAAAATGGTATTCGGGACAGCCCTAATTAATATGTTACTTTTTGTGTAAGTAAAATAATGTATACAAATCAACTTAAAAACTCTGTATCACTCACTAGCTATAATGTTCTCTATGAAAAAGTTGACCAGTAAAAAAAATCTACAAAGGAAGGCTACGTGCTTGTATAACAATATTCCTTTTGAATATCCCATAATACTGCAGATGACAGAATTTAGGGGAAAATAACAGCCTTGCTATTTTCCAATCTCTGCCCAATTAGTCAGGGCTAATTATGAAAACGCTGTTATTGAGGTAATAGTGTGAGTGTGTATGTGCGTATATTAATGGCATGATTAGTGCGAGCTGAGTTGTCATATTGATGAACTATAATTACCTAAGGCCCCATCTGCAGATTTTATCACTCAACATGTTGCTTCTGTTGCTCACTACATGTCTGTCCTGAGGATATGGTATTGGCTCCGTTTCCACAAACACACACACACACAGAGCTACGTTCATTTGTGAATGAATCCATGCATTCTGATACACAGTCAAGAAGATACACAGCTGTCCTCTGAATTACATGAGCATGTGTGTGTGTGTCACATGTGACTCGTTGAAGTGAATGGGAACGGTGGCTGCGTGCGAGTACTGCAGCAGAGGGAGATGTGAGTCTCTGTGTGATTAGATAGTAGATTTACTAAATGGCATATTGGCCTAGGCAATCAAGTATGGATTAGTACTACTACTACTACTACTACTACTAGTAGCACAACAGGATGGCCACAGGAAAAGACTTTTAAAAGACTGAAGTCTGACACCCTTTCACATCTAAAGACAATGTGTCTTTTAGTCACAGATTATATTATTTTGCAAAGATTGGGGATCTTGCAGGGTCACTACTTACAAGACTATCAACTAGAGTCCTTTTGAGACTATCGGTGCATTCAAATGGGGTCGTGTTTACCGTGTTCACGAGAAGAATCCATATGAACACCCCCCTCTTGTGGTATTCACAACCTCGTAAATTGAAAGTTTGAAAGAGGCCATGGAAGTTCATTTTTCGGTACTAAATGAGTTAATATGTTGTACTTTTTGTCATATATTGTTTTCTTTGTAATTTTAGAATAAGTCTGAGGAAAATGTTGATATTCCCAATGGCGTCATTTGTTTTCCTCTGTCATTATGCCTTTACATTTACTACATTATGTTACCCACTTGCTAGCTCACTAATTTGTTAGTCTCTGTGGCTTCTAGACGCCAACAGTGATGTTAATATTGCCGTTGCTTAGCCAGCGGTGTTCTCACGACTTAACCACTTGAACGCCAAGTATATCATGTACACGACTTCCCATGTTGTCAACACAAACTCACGAGATCCATTTGAAGGCACCATATATCACATCCTGCTCCTGGTGGAAAAAAAAAACGGTTGAGAGAGAAGTGGACAGAAGTTGCTGCAGCCTTCAAAATCCCTGGTGACGTAGCTAACGTTAGCTTGCAAATAGCCCCGTTTGGAGCAGTGGTCAGTTAGCTAGCTATAGCATAAAGCATACTAACCGGGGATTTCGAGAGCTAAAGCTGTTTCCCTACTCCACTGTATCTTGGTACAAATTGAAATTTTACAGAACGTCAAGATGAAAAAAAGACTGTAGAACAGCTTGGACTGAGTTATATGACCACCTTACACTAAACGATCAAGATCACGGGAGTGCACCGCAACTCTAGCAAAACTCTCATGATTTTATTCCGACGTTGGAAATATGTCTGCGACAGTGAAATCGCTTGAAAAGTCATTTGGTGTAAGGTCGGCATAAGTATCATTTGTATAAAAGTTCATATACACATTTCCGACTGCAGACACTCACAGTTTTGTTGTAGCCAGACACGAACGTGTACCGGCACTCACGGCAAAGTCACAAACCTCTTCTGTGACAAGATAATTTAAAGTGTCAAACTGAGAAAAGACGTCCTTGTTTCCTGTTATGTTCTCTCACCACCCGGTCCTTCCACTGAAAGCAGCGGCCGCCTCGGGCATTAGCACCCGGGGAAGTGTGGCAGCAGCAGCGGCGGTGGTGGTTAACAGTTAGAGGAAAACAAGTAATTAGCCCTGATAATTAAATCCTCCAGTCAGCCAGTCAGCCCGCTCTCTACAACCAGTCCCGCTTTTCTGTCCATTTACACAAACAGCAGAATTGGTCCGTTCAAAAAATGAGGAATTAGCAGATTAATTCTGTTGTATTATCTGCGCGGCGATAAGCAAATAAACAATTGGCCGTGTGCTGAAATGAAATGGGATAATGGCTGGTGGAAGGAGGGGAGGAGGGGGAGAAAGACTCGCAACAGCCAGCGGTACAAATGAGGAGCATAAAACTGACTGTGGCCTCTCACAGGACTGGAAAGATTCCCTTAATTTGTGTGTGACTAAACTGTGTTCGACTGTGTGCACTTAGACATATTTAAGACCTAACTATCGGTGTGCCTGTTTTTGCATTCTGTCCTACTGGGCTCTTGTTTACCCAAGGGGGGGAGTCATCAGGAAGGGAAGTGCTCTTTGTCTCTCATTAGAGCAGCTCTTTGATTCCATTAATTACTGACCTACTGCTGCTGCTGGTTTGGCACAATCTGGCATTCTAACCACTCGCCGCGTACCGCCGCTGCTCCACTCTGCATTATTTATTTACCGCCCTGGCTCGATAATTAATAAACGTGATTTCCCAAGGAGTCCTGATTGGTGTGTGTGTGTGTGTGTGTGTATGTGTGTGCTTATCATGAATGGATCGCTTGCTGAGGAGCTTCTACGTTTTTTTTTTTACGGATTTTGTCGCTTCCTTATGCAGCGCTGTGCAGGTCCCTTTTTCTTTTTGTGTCTTTTCATCAGAGTGACTGCAGCAGGTTTCTTGCGGAGCAGCCGGCTCGATTTTGCTGATGAGCTCCCATCTGATATGAATCTAATATCGCCAGCTGCACAAGCGGATCATTAAAGGTTTGTCTGAAATGAGCTCAATGGCACTGTTCTATTACAGAAACTTGGGGAATAAAATCCAGTTGTGGCACAATGCACACATGGAGAACTCTCCTCACATGCACCCTTTGACGAGTGAATTCAATTTATGACTCACTTTTTGTTTATGTTTCTGGTCTCATTATCTCCCACAATCCTTGTGATTCTTTGTTTGGCACGTACTGTATGAAAGTCAAGGTCGACATCTGGACGGCTGCGCGATTCAGGAAGGCTTTCTTGTCTTTATAGGACTTGTGGTTTATTTGTTTGTAATTTCCCTCCATAACAGCACATATAGCTTAAGCCTTTTCTGATCCATTGTGATTTGCCAGAGTCTTCTTAAACAGGTTTCTGATCAGATACAGCTACAGTTACGGTTTGGGCACTAAAACAACGTTAAAGGGATAGTCTGGGTGTTTTGAAGTGGGGTTGTTTGAGGTACCTATCCGTAGTCAGTGTATTACCTGGGGCGGCTGTGGCTCAGAGGGTAGAGCAGGTTGTCCACCAATCGGAAGGTCGGTGGCTCGATCCCCGGCTGCTCCAGGTCACATGTCGATGTGTCCTTGAGCAAGACACTTAACCTCAAAATTGCTCCCGAACGCATAGCCATCGGTGTGTGAATGAGTATTTAGATTAGATCCTGATGGGCAAAGTTGGCACCTTAGCAGCCTCTGCCATCAGTGTATGAATGTGTGTGAATGGGTGAATGCTGACATGTAGTGTAAAGCGCTTTGAGTGGTCGGAAGACTAGATAAGCGCTATATAAGTCTGAGTCCATTTACCATTTACCTACAGTAGATGGTGGTCGGTACGCCCCCAGTTTGGCAAATACATTTTGCTGCTGCCCCCTTCCACAGCAGTACATTGCTTTCCTTCTGTGCAGTAACTTCTGTCTGCTTCTCCAAACTGGGGGTGTGCTGACTGTCATCTACTACGACCCCACTTCAATACACCCAAACCATTCCTTTTAAGGTTGAGGAACATGGTTAGAAGAAACCACTTTGAATGCGGTTTGGAAATGGGAGGTGAAAAATATCCCATATTGAAGTTGGATGTTGGTGATCCAGCTATCCACTCCAAACTCTTCCCTCTACAAACTTTGTGGCTCCATAACTACATCACACTTGTTTCATCCTTTGTTCCCGATTGACAAGATTCAAAACACCTACGGCTGCTAGAAGGCTTTGTCAATGAATGTAAACATATGTTGTTTTTTTTACGCATTGCTTTTCTTGGGAGAACTTTACTCCCCTAATAAATGCGCCCAAACACAACGCTGAATCTTCCTGTGTCCCATTACCCTTCACTCCTCCTCCATTGTGTTTTTGTGCCATTTATACTGGACTTGTGACAGAGCGGACAGGCGCTCTGTTTTTCTGGTCTATTGACTGCTACGACCAAGCCGTCTTTTCTTCTCCCTCTCTGTCCTCTCTGTCCCTGCCTAGCAGAGCTAGTTATGGAGCCTATTGACTGATTGGCCGTCGGCCCCATCGATCCCCAAGGTCGCGCTGCTGGCTATTGACGAATGGTCCCACAATGCCCTCCCTCCCTCCTTCCATCATCTTCCCTCCTCCGCTCTTTACCTCTCTTGTATTTTCCTACTTCTCTCCTCTCTTTCTGCCTTAATCTATCACTCACCTCATTTCATCTCCAGTCCCCCCCTCCCCCGTCTACCTCCACTTTCCGCATTCATCTGTCCTTCCGTCTATCCATTCTTCTTTCCCTCTATCTCTTCCGCGTCCGTTGCCGCTATCGCTCATCGATGCAGCAGAGATCGATGCAGAGGATAATGGGCGCCGGGCCCGCGGGGGAGCCGGGCAAAGGCTGTTCGGGGTCCACAGACGCGGCGCTGCTGACACGACTCAGATGATAGGGAGAGAGCGTAAAAGATGAATAGATGGCGGGTGACGTGAGGTGGTGATGTCGCTCAAGGTAAAGCATAGGAAGAGAGGGGAACAGGGCAGGGAGAGACACAGAGAATCAAAGGGGAGAGGCAGGGCGAGGAGTGTCTGCCTGAGGGCAGCTATGAGACACATGGGGTGGCTTCTGGGAAAAGACAAAGACAGAAGGCGATGAGAGAGGAGGGAGCTGGAGGATCCCTGAAGCTGGCAGAGTGCTGACTTTATTTTTTTGGATTCTGTCACTGAATTATATAGCAGTGGTTAATGTACCTCCAGAGCTAGAGAGCTCTGCTCAAAGCCTTCAGTAAAGAACAAGCTGTCCCCGTAGCCTGGACATGGTGACATGGTCACCCACAGTAGAGCTGGGTGAGCTATAGGGATGGGTATCGTTAGGATTTTATCAGTGTGTGTATATATATATATTTATACTTTAAATATAACTAAATGTTGATTTAGAACAGCAACAGTAATATTTACAACAGCAAAGTTACTATATAAATTCAATAATCTCACCGGAAACGATTTATGATGTCAATAAAATAAATCATATTACTGTGTGAAGTTTATAAAGAATGAAGAACACAGACATCAGTCAATATCAGTCCTTCATCCTGTCCTCTGTCCTCCCTCTGATGATGTGATTCACTGCTGCAGGTACTGCTGGTAGAGGGAGGACGGGCTGTTTGTCTCAGCCACCAGAAGTCATTTGTTTTAGCTTGTTTGTAACAATTCGCTATTAGCGGTGGATGAGAGACTGCGGACAAAGTAGATTGATAGATTGCTTTTCTACACGTTTGCATCACTTACAGAAAGAAGCGTAGTTGTCGTAGTTATCGTCACTTCACCTGGTTTACTTCTCTGTCTCCACCTCTCTGCTCTGCTCTGACTTTGCTGGTGTGTGTTTGTGTGTCTGTAACAGAGGAGATGCTGCAGCGTGATAATAAATTACACCAAAACGTTAAAAAGTGTCGATAAACAAACCGTTAACGTCAGAGCTTATCAATACTCCGGTCTTTGGTCATTTAGCACCGGTGCCCGTTTAATATCAGCTTTCGGTACCCATCCCTAGTGAGATATCAATATATAACTGATATTGTACTATATTGAGGATTTATTAAGGATCGTCTAGCACTGTTATAAAGCTTAAAGCCGGATTAGTTCTCCCAAATCAAAAAAGCCATTATTCTCCCTTATCCCTGGGGGTATCTTTAGCCATTCACTTTGGTTTTATCTGCTGAGATTCTGACTGGATGTTTCTCTGAGACTTTTGCCACCCATACAACGGAGATGAATGGAATATTGTTTGTGTTGCTAAAAAAGATCCAAAAAATGACATAATAAAAAGCAGCTTACAGACATTTTCATTAGAATGGCCTCAGTGTTGTGAACATTTTGTGGATCTAATCTAACGGAGTAAAGACTCTATTAGATTTAAGCAATCCAAGAGTCATTCTCTAATGTATTTTGAGGGGGATTTCTTATGTGCATTTATGTGTTGTTTATTTATATGCATTCAGAAACATTGCATCAGTGGAGCATACATCCTAAAAAAGAACGGCTTAAGCATAAAGTTAAGTGGGCTTAAAGAGGAGGTTATCATCTCATTCTTGAATGTGAAATAATCCACTCTTACTGACATACTCACCAGATGGCTAATGCATATGTATTAACCCAGTTTAACGGCAGCATCTTCAAAACATTATACTGCTGTCGTGGCCGTAAGACAGAGGTTATTTGAAATGAGTTGATGTGAGACTATTAGAGGATGGAAGGCAGCCCAGCGGCCCGCCCATATACAAGCAAATGTCTTTTACATTACTGCTCACGGAGGGAGGGGAGAGTAAGGGTGAGACAAGACACGAGTTTGAGAGCAAGGTAATGATACACAGTGTGTGTGTGTGTGTGTGTATATATATGCATTGGAAATATGTAGCTTTGGTTGTAGCCCCAGGGAAACAGTCAATCATGGTGCTAAGTGCTACACATTGAAGGGGGTGAGTAGAAGCACAAATAACAATCACACCTAAGGAGGTTCTCTGAGTGGAGCAAGGCTTGGTGATTGGTGTGATTTCATATAGGATCACCCAGCAACACGAGCAAGACATGCGTTCTGGTCACATGGGGATGGGGTGATATGTTAGACATACCTTATCTTGGTGTGCCGGATATGAAATCTACATAATTGCTTCTACATGTTGCTTGCGGATAGATAAATACCTTGACCAGAATAAATGTGTAGAGATATTAAAAATTCATATAAAGTAACCAAGCAATCATAGCCTTATTCCCTCCTCTGACAATGGATGTTCTCTGCATACACTACAGGCAAAAAACATTGTTTTTTCAACACACTGGTCAGTTTTGTACGGAAGCCCTGGGAGGCAAGGTGATTTTTATTTTTTATTTTTTTTTTTTTTTAGTATGGACTTTGCTTCCATAACGTGTTTTCGTTCAGACTAGTGGAAAGAAAACATTCAAAATACACATTTATTTTATTACTCTATTAACACTATACTATTTTATTTACACCATTTGTCTGTTCGCATCTGTAGGTTTGTCCTAAATTCAACAAAAGTTAGCATTAGATAATGCCTCATTTGCATATTTAAACATACAATTTCAGAAAACTTGTAATACAAAAAAATATTGTCTTAATGTCTGTAATCAACTGGGGAAGTTTTATGGTGATATCTATTAGTCTTTTTTTTTTTTACCCTATTCACCCGTAGTGTCTTCAAAACGTGTGGAATTTTGCAGTCCATATCTTTAAAGGCTGTTTTCTTAAAATTTGTTTTTCTCAGACTCTGAGGCAGAGTGCTCCACTTCAGTAGCACTTAAATACACCAAACTCTCAAGTTTAATTCCAATTTATATTCTAGAGAGGGGTTTGTTCATGTATCATTCATTGCCTGATTTATACTACATTTTATTCCTAGATTTTTAAGGCTGTTGACAGTATTTTCTGATTTATGGAGTGATACAATGAGCTATCCAAAATGTCCTCAGTAAAAATATTTAACTCTAATATGTCAACAAAATTACTTATGATTTATGTTCTGTTTATGGATGCAAATTAGCACATATTTAATAGGATAATGGCTCATTTTTATATTTAAACATAAAATTCCATTAAACTTGTAATACAAAAAATAATTGTTTTAATGTTAATAATCAACTGGGGAAGTTTCATGGTGATATCTATTAGTTAAAATATTTGCCCTATTCACCTGTTGTAGTATCACAGCTTTCTGCAGCGTTTTATTATGGAGGAACCCTGCCTTGCCTGGAATAGCTTTAGGGAGAGCAAGCAGTGGCGATACATCTCTTATTTAGGGTGCATGTATTTAATGAGTGAGGTGATTGTTTAAACCTAGTAGAGATACTTCCAGGTTTCTATCTGAATCAGCTCACCAGGTGATTGACTCATTGATTAATCCCATCAAAAGTCCACTTGTGATTAACCAGAGCAGCGTGTCGTGTTGTCAAAGGGCCAACTTTTTTCTTTTTTAGCTTTTACAATTTGGCAAAAGCAGAAGCAGACAGTCCTATCAGGTCTGATATGTGAGAAAAAAACCCCTCTCTGCACATTTTTGGAGTTTCGAGGGGCAGCGCGGGAGCACTCACCACCACCGCTAACTAATTCCCTGGAGGAAACCCTGCATACATAATGCAGCCTTTCTTCAAACTTGTATCCAGTTATTTTCAGTTTCATCGTGTTACATTTTACACAGCCAGCCACTGGTTTGTTTTGACTTCTGATGTAGAAGCCAGCAGATTAAGTCCCCATCAATGAAAGATGAGTGAGTGAACAGCATCAGTAGACATCTTGGATGTATTTTTGGTATGCATGTGTCTGAGACATGTTTGTTAGGCTGGTAAAAGACACACATATCTGTCTGACAGACCTATTACATCACCTCTTCCATTTTGGGATTAATGTATGTGTCCTGAATGACACAGTTGAGGTTTTCTGAAAAGAATGGGATGTTCCGATCGCACTAGAAGTGCTCTGTAAGCAGAGGTGTTGTGTCACTGCAGAATTTGTTTGGGGGGGGGGGAATTGCTGGCTCGCTCGTGGCTTTGTACCAAGGTCTTAAAACAATACATGTTTTTAAGGCATTCATCTCTCCACCAAGCTGTTTTTGAAGCCTAATTTTCCGTGAAACAACGTTGTCGGTGTGTCTGCTTTTCAGTGACAGACTGGATGGTGTGTTTTGTTTACCTCTGCACAGCGGGATGTTTGCTTTGCAGTGCACTATGGGAAGATAGGGGAGATAAAAATGAATACTGTTATGTCTCTGCAAGTGTCTGTGTGGCGTGTGTTCATTTATTTCTTTAGTCCCGTGGACAGTTTGAACCCTGAGGTGAGTGCAGCATGTACAGTATGTAAGAGAGAAAAATGACCTCGGAGGAAAACAATAAAAACACGTTAGAGGTGTAATATGGATTCTACTGTATATGCATCAAATGATTTATGATGCACGGACTGTTGTGTTTATGGTTGTATGTGCATGTTGACCCCCGGACAGCCCTGTGCACATCAGCACCGCTGCAGGTACTCCTCCTCCTTTCAGCTGTCAGTGAATAAAAGAAAGAGAGGGCGTAAAAGAGCGAAGCAGGGAGGGGAGGAATGAAAGAGACGAGGAGAGGTGAATGTAGAAGAAGACGACCTAATTTAATCTAAAGTGGTTCTCAAATTGAACCAGAGGGAAAACAAAGTCAGCACAAAACCTTCTGCACTTATGTAACTGTGCCCTCCCCTCTCCTCGCTCGCTTATGAATAAGAGAGAGGGAGGGATGGAAGGGAGGGTACTTAGAAAAAGAGGAGGGCAGAAAGAATGGAAAAAGGTGAAGGCAGGTGAGTGGAAAAATGGAGGGAATTGGAGAACAGAATCAGGGCTCAACAATGAGGATTGCCCGGGGCAAATGAAATGCCACGTTCTTTTTCCCGAGCTCATGATGGAAGTCGCTAAGGAGTGAGCCATCTCGCTTCCTTCTCATCTCTTTTGAGAGTTGCGCATGAGCAGTTACCGATCGGGCACTTGCGAGAAAATGCCGGCGGGTGAAGACAATGTTTATGAGCTGAAGCACAAGCGAGTATTTCAATTATTCTTGGAGACAGGAGTTTAGTTGGCTGGCGTTAGAGGATGTCGGCTGTGCTCCAACTATGGGGCGGCTAGAGGCGGTCATCCTTTAATCAGAAGGTTGGCGGTTTGATCCCCGTCTCCTACTGTCCGCATGTCGAAGCGTCTTTGAGCGAGACGCTGAACCCCGAGTTGCTCGACGGTTGCCTCAAGTTTGAGAGCAAGGTGGATAACATAGGGTCCTTTTTCAAAGGCATGTCAAGTGTCCGAAAAACGTCTAGAGTGCTATTCCGACGCTGGTCCCTAAACAGTCTATGAATTGCATAAGTTGGGTATGACTGGAAACCTGAGTCTCTTGTGGATCCAATGAGTCCAATTGTATCCATATGTAATGATGTTGGTTACCCATAGTAGCCATTTAACATTTGTTTTTAACTCAGATTTTATACATACGTTATGTCTTTATACTATGACAGTTTTCCTAAAATTTGATTTTTAAAAAATCACAACATATCGCCTTGCTTACAGTATAGCAATATATCGTAATATATTGAATCATTACTCCGGTATCAGGATACGTATAGTATCGCCAAAGTCTTGACAAGACATAGCCCTAACGCTGAGGCACTTCCGGTAATCGTAAAAATGATTACCACAGCGCCTCATGTTTCAAAACTTTAGTCTTTGTTGTCATTTGATAACTGCTAATAAGTAAAACATTTGATTTCAGGCAAGTAGATTTAAAAAAACAGTATGTATAACCCTAGATAAAGAGTTGTGGACTTGTAGTGAGGGTTGTATAGAGGGGAGAGGACAAAACAGATGAGGGCGTTGTAAAGGATGAACCTGACGGGAGAAGATGACAAACAAAGACGTTTGCATTTCTTTGTCACGCACACTACTCGTCCTCTCTCTTTTCCCTTCCCTGTCTTGCCATGTTCTCTCTCTGTCGCACTGACACCAAACTGTAAGGCCCCGGCGGCAGGCTCTATTCAAGATAGTGGCCTGAATGAGTGTCTAGTTAAATAATGCAGTCTGCTGGCTGCCTGGCTGGCTGGACCGAGGAGAGACCGAGGGAGTAGATGGTGGAACTAGTGGCACAGTGCAAAGATACAGACTTTTATTATTTAACAGTCTTTTGAAAGGCTTGCAAGTGAGGCATTCCCAGAATTAAAACCGGGACTCGGCGTGTATGTGTGTGTGAATTTAAACACACAGACGTGGAGCTCACACACGTGTACATACATCCAATAAATGCTGGCATTCAAAGTTTTGAGCCCAGCCATGCATGACATATGCTGATGCAGGTGCACTTATATTACGCATGCATAAATTCAGCTCATATTAACCTGTGGAAGTGCATGTAACAACATAAAGCTGTTTGTGTGTGCAGACACGAATGCCACTTTTGCTTTACGCTCTGTGTTTTTTATGACATTTGAAACAACCTTAAAAAGGTTAACGCCGGAGCCTGTCAGTGCGACAAGGGAATATAATTATGTGTTTGTGTGTGTGAAAGTTTGCTTCTTTCTACTACATAAATCAGCCTTCACTGACATTTTCAGTCCATTTTTTTTTTTTTCTTCGAAACCCTTTTTGAGATTTACGGGCAAATAAGCACAAACACACACAAATCCCACATGAGATTCCTCTTCGACTTGTTTCCATCTCCAGACATGCCTGGAACAATCTGGAACATGCAGCCTATGTGCTCTCTTCCTCCAACATGTGTAGCCATGAACTCTGTGAGCCCTTATATTATGCAAGCACATTTAAAGCTGGCTCACTGAGCACCACACATATGCACACTCACTGTAGATTGCCTTAACATCCTTAAATAGGTCAATGCATACCATGACAAATGGATATCTGGTTGCATAAGAGCCAAAGGAAATCAAAGTCACTTAAAGGGGACATATCATGTTCATTTTTGGGTTCATACTTGTATTTTGGGTTTTTACTAGAACACGTTTACAAGCTTTAATATTCAAAAAACACATTTTTTCTCCTACTGTTTGTCTGAATATTCCTGTATTCACCCTCTGTCTGAAACGCTGCATTTTAGCGCCTGTCTCTTTAAGACCCCCTCCTGAAAAAGCCCAGTGTGCTCTGATTGGGTTGCGAGAAAAATATGGCACACCTTTGCAAAGGTAGTTCTCAAGCTGTGGGTGGTATATTCTATTGAGCCTGCATGTGACATAGGAAGAGGAGCCAAATCTGAATGGCTTGTTGAATCACGTGTTTTCTGATCTAGACAGTAGGGATGTCCCGATACCGTAAATTTAGTAGTCGATACCAATACGAGTGAAAATCCACGATTCTCAATACCAATTTAATACCAAAGTAAAAAACAAAAGGATAACAATAAATCCCATGTACTTCAATGTCCACTCCTTTATTACCGTTTGTTTTTTATTAGGAAGTTAAACAGGTCATAATTTCCTTTTTATATTCCTGTAAAAACATCTCCTTCAAACAACTGGATTTATTCAAGTTCCTCGCCAATAACTACATTTCACAAAATTACATTTGAAGACATCATAGTAACGTTAGAATTAATCTTCGCCCATATCTACAAATTTTACTGAATAGAGCCTGAATGCATCATAATGTAAATCAATGGCGCCTTCCTTGTTGAAATCGGCAGGACGAGTGCTAGTCAACGTTCGCTGTTAGCAGCCAGTAAACAGCACAGTCCTGCATGGAGCTAACAGCTAACCTTGCAATGTAGCATTATCGGGGAAAAAGTAGGGTATTTCCCCGTCTATAGTGAGTTTGCTGCATCCCAAACACATTTTTCGTCCCCAAAACGACGTGACGCTGTTAGTGTCAAGCCCTCACGGTACCTACGGTACACTAGAAAAACAATTACCGTCATGTTTTCAAAATTTTGACATTGAATTGGTACCGAAGTATCGTTTCTCGTGACAGCCCTACTGGGCAGCGCACAAAAAACTGACTAGGTTGTCTTTTTCACAGTTAGTGGGTTGGTAGGCACTCCAGATACCAAATGTATGTTTACTAAAAAAGTGAGTTTTTCATGATATGTCCCCTTTAATAAAAATACACTGGAAATGGTTACTTCTTTTAAATGTTCCAGTGTTGCAGTAAATGGCTTTTATTTGGGAAGAAAACAGCAGTAGTTCAGCATCCTTTGTTTTATTTACTAAGTTCAATTCAAGGTCTGTTGTGTTCCAAAAGCCTCTTTTTATTGGCCTTGTCGTATAGAGGAAGGAAAACATTTTTATCACTAACATGCTTTTGATTTTTAAAAATGTAAGATTTTTAATTGTTTACTTTAAGGCAGCAAGGTTGCACTTTTTGACAAGTCATTGATATTCACAGGACGGAGATGGAGGGTTAAAATGTCCCATCGTTGGGAGGAGATGGCAGATGTATTCACTGCACAACGCCTTTAAACTGAACATACACTGCAGTGATGTCTTTTAAAAATTCATTTGAGTGCTGCAGGCGAGTTGTTTCATGCTATGTGGGATATCGTTCAGGAAGTGGCTATCACTGCCCCGTTGGAGCTCCATATATCTGCTTCTATTACGACTACTGATGCCGCACAAATTGTTCTTTTTTAGAAGCAAATTATTCACGTTTTAATGCCTTAAATGATAAAAAGGCAAATATATGAATGAACTGTCAGCTCCTCTTCCTCTTGGTTATTTAAATCGACGAAAAAACGTGTTTAGTGGTCATAGATTCAGCCTGTTTCTGTAGCTGATGTATTCATTGTGGCACCCAGCCCTGTGGCCAATTTTTCACTCATTAAGCTCTATTGGCAGCTAGGTCATGAACTCAAAGACAGAAAGCTGAGTCATTCCAGCACGGTGGAAACATCTGGTCTATATTTAAGTATCTCTCTCGCGTCATCTTTCATTGTCCATCTCTTCTATTTTTATTTCTACATCTGCGAGAGAGTCTCTTTCACCGGCGTGTTTGCGTGGTTGATTTCTGCCGTGGAATATTCCAGTGTTTTTATTTCCAGCACTTTTTTGCTCTTAGTGCTGTGACTGTTCCTGAAGTGGTTTCTGCATTTGTCCCTTCGCTTACCACTCCGTCCGTCCTTTAAATAGGTTCTACTTGCATGGTCCACTCGTTCCTTTTAAATGGCTCATTCCTTTGCTGAAAACCCAGGGTTAAAGTGGCTTTGCAGCCCGAGCCCAACAGTCACGGAAGAGAAGAAGGTATTTTAGATTTTCTCTGTGTCCTAAATGTAACCTGACACATTCTTTGATACATGCAGCTGCTTCAGAGTTAAATCTGACATCAATATATCACCCCATCTCCTTCCAAATCTTTCTTTAATTTTTTACGAGTCAAGCGCTGACTGCGTGTGTCGCCTTGCTTTGCTGTGCAGAAGTTTGACTTTCAGCCTAGTTTCCAGTAAAGCACTGTTCACAGGCCTGTGTCGAGGAGCCACTCTGTCGTAACAATAAGACCTGACAGCGCTCTCACCGCTCTCACTATATCAACCCAGACAGCCAATTACAACCTCTTACAAGACCCCACAAATGAAAATAAGTTCCTTTGGCCTCTGGTCTCCATCTTTTGCTCCGTCTCTTGCTTTCTTGCGTTAGTTCCCGATTTTTTTTCGATCATTCTCATTCCTTCTCCCGTGTCTTGTCTGGGAAATAAAAATATCTACACCTTGGAGCTTGGGAACATATTGTAATAGAAACGCCTCGCAGGTGTGTATTTATTCAGTAGCAGCAGGTATAACTTTAATAGCATTTATTTTTCTTCCCTAGGTACCCGACTCAACCTGTCGTTCTCATTTTTTCTTTCTTTTTACAGTCAGTCCTCACTCTGCCTGAATTTAGCTTTTCCCCCTCTTTACTATTTTTTTTCTTTTCTTAAGCACACACTCTTTTGCTTTCGCAGTCTCTCTGACTCACTCAATGACTCTTTTCTTTTCATTCCCTCGAGCACACACAAACATGCATACACACACTTGCTTTATTCCCCCCTGGAAGCGATTTGTCTTAACAGGTGGTCATTCAGATTCAAGACCGGCACTGCAAGAGAGGTAGAGAGAAGGAGAAACGGGGGAGGATAGACAGAGAATGACAGGAGGAGGAGATGGAGGAAGATGAGGAGGTAAAGTGATTAGGAAGAGGAATGATTTGCTGGGGACAGAGAGGGACATTATGTACCATGTGATGTACTGTACCTTTACCTCCAGGAGTGAATTCATAAAGGTTGTTGCTGTCATCGAGGTACTACAGTAACAGTAACTGTGATTTCTGTACAGCACCTGTCGCCTTTGCGCCTTTGTGTCTTTTATACTATCATTTCTGATGTTGGTCTTGGTCTGCCCAAGAAGCAAGCCACAGAAAATCTTCATTTTGAAAGTAAAAAAGAGGAATTATGACCATGAAACACCTGTTCTCACATCTGTAGACTGGCTTCTACTGCAAGCTAGAATGGATTTCTGGAGTTTAACATATAATGTAAAGCTGTAAGAGGATTAGCTCCTTTTATACATATCATCAGCCCACAGTATATACCTCCTGACACACAAAACTGGAAACCCCAGGCCGTTCTTTTAACCCTCTGAACCCTGAGTAGTTTCAGTTTTTTTTTTTTGCTCCCGTCACATTTTAGTCACTGTGGGCTCGTCTTTCACTGCAATATACAAGTCCTGTCCTCCTCTATGGAAACACACAATCACGGCTAGAAGTTACAGTTATAACGCCATAAATCGTAAAAAAACCCAAAAAAAAACACACAAGTTGAATTTCTTGGACAATTGATTTAAAAAAAATTTGGAAAAAAATGTAATCTTTTTAATTTTATAATTTTAACTATTTACACTTTTAAACATCTACTTACAACCTCTCTTGTCCTCTTCCCTCTATTCACTAACGTTAAGCACACAACCTATGCACTGAGTTATTCCTTAAATATACATAAATCCCAGATGATAACGCCAGGCGGAGAGTCAATTTAGGCCTTGCGGAGTTCATTGGGGTCGTCCTCAGACGGGCTTTCCAGCGGAGCTTCCAGCTATCTCGGTCCTCCATACATCTGGCTAGCTCGCCAGCACTCTCCACTCCGGCATCTCTCCTCAGTACGTCCATGTACGTTGGTGTGGAACGTCCCCGTGATCGATGCCCGTGCGTTGGCTCCCACAGCACCGGCATGCTTGCTGGGAGTTCTTGATGTCTTTGGCAGTGACCGGCAAGTCTCATTCTCCTGGCTGCCACTTTCTCACTTAGCCTCTGTAAGCTGAAACACTGACAAAAAAATCAACAAATGAATCCATAATATAAATGATCATGAGTAGCAGTCGTAGTGTTCGTACTCTATTATAGTTTATACTGCTTGACAACTTATTTCAGCACAGAGTACCAATAAAGGGACACATGCGCTGTACCATGGTAGCATTTAAGCGTTCGCCCCATTGTCATGCATCATGTAGGTAATTGCACGGTGGGCTTTAGAGAGCGGGCAGTCCAGTCTCTTTACAGTATGTCACGCTACCCAAGTTGAAAGTTTAATGACTCTGTTAAAAGGAGAGCCCTGTTTGAAGTTAATGTGCTCTGCTGTGAGAACTGCTGTTATGGCACCACTGGCAGACTCTGTGAGTGTGTGTGTGTGTGTGTGTGAGTGTGTGTTTCAGGGACAAAGAGTTCCCTGACACCATTTGTCTCAGAAGGTGGTGTGTGTGCGTGTTCCTGATTTGTGTGCGTGTCCGTTTATACACAGCATTTATCTTTTATGTGCCTGTTTGTGTTTTTATGTGACACTTCATATCCCCATCCATTTATCCTTTTTTTATCCGTCCTACAGAAGCATTACTGTATTGCTTCTGTTGAACTATATATTATCTTCCCTCCCACGTCTTTGAAGCAGCAGGGAGGTTCAGCAAACAGGAAGATCATTTTTCATATGAAGTGCTGCGATTCGGGCCCCCTCCAAGTCCCGTGTTCCCACCCTGCTCTAGTGTCCTCGAGCAAGACTGTAAATCCCAACCAGCCTCAAGGGTGCTTGTGCTTCCATATTTCAGTTCAGTTGGAAAGTGAAGAAGCAGACTCCCTCCTTGGGGACTAACAAACTACGCCCTGCAAAAAGTCTCTTCTACAGGTGTACATACCTGTGGGTTTTACATTTGCTGCATACTATTTAAAACAGTTCTCAATCCTTCTCGTCTAGCTCTTGGATACCTACATTTCCCTTCGTCATCGGTCTTTCAGGACGATTGATATGTGTAGCTATTATAATTTTATATACATCACAGCTGTTTTTCGTTATTTTGGGGCAAATCCAAGTCAAGTCTCAAGTCATTAAGACAAGCAAAGTCACAAGTCATCAACACAAGTCTCAAGTTATTCAGACCGTAGACTGTGTATATAAGAAGTGGACGTAGTCACCACTCGTTGGGTTTGTGGACTACGATTTTGAAGCCTGGAGTTTGTCATTTTGGCCGTTGCCATCTTAGTTTTTTGCAACCACAAGTGACACGAGAGGGTGGAGCTAAGTACAACCGAACCCTGAATAAGACATTTTTAGGTGACTAAAATGTTACATCTAACTTTAATGAATTAAAAACACACCGTGAAAGGGTTAAAGTTGTAAGACGAAAACATGGACAACTCCAAGACTGGACAACGCCATGGTAGTGACGTGTCAATCACAAGGTAGCCACGCCCTAAAGCAAGACTTGAAACTAGCGATTGAGACCATAAACAATGTTTACTGAGGTAATGAATCAAGTGAGAAGTAGACTCATTTTCTCATAGACTTCTATACAATCTGACTTATTTTTTAAACTAGAGGAGTCGCCCCCTGCTGGCTGTTAGAAAGAATGCAAGTTTAAGGCACTTTCGCATTAGCTTCACTTCTCAGACCTGGAGGTTGCCCACTGATTCAGACAACTCCAAGTCAAGTCTTAAGTCTGCCAAAGCCAATCTCAAATTACTGAGGCGGGTCAGGTCTTAATTCAGACAAGTGCTGGTCAAGTCTTGAGTCTGTCTAAGCAAGTCTCACTTCATTAAGACGAGTCTGCGTCAAAGACTGTCAAGACATATCCAAGTCCAATCTGTCAAAATGTCTCTCAAGTCAAGGCTCAGATCCTTTAAGGGCAAAACCAAGTCATGTCACATGTCTTTATGTTTTTGCTTTCAAGTCCTTCCTCCAAGTCTTTCGGGAGTCAAGTTTCATCGATTAAGTTTCACACAAGTCCAAGTCGAGTCTCCTTTCTCTAATTTTTGAAGCCTCAGTCTCTCCTCCACTCTCCTGTTGTATAAGAGGGATAATGTCCAGTTTTCCCAGTGGCGCATCGCTGACCTGTGTTTATCCCCGTCTTGGTGTTCTCTCTTCGGGCAGGTTGATCTTCCTGAGCCCCGTGGTTCCGCCTTGGTGTAGTCTGGCTGATGAGCAGGTCGCAGCGAGGACAGCCAAGCTAATCCTGACTTGAAGCTATAGAACATCACCGAGACAAATTATGAAATGAGCCCCTTTCACTGGGAGGGATTTAAATCGTCTGTGTTTGTAAGAATAATATACTTGTGTGTGACATTGTATATTTGTGAGCTTAGCAGAAGATAGAGAACCCTTAACATGGGAAGCCCTTGAGATTGGCCTCTCTCAATGAGCTGTCCTCATGTTGCTTGTCCATCACTATACTTGACCTGAGTGCTATAGTGTAGGTCTCTGTTACAGCCGTCTCTTCACTCAGTGCACGCTTTGTATCTGTGTCTCATCTTTGTGTGTCAGCAAGGCTGAACAACTCAATTATTACATCATACAAACCAGAGAACGATGAGGCGAGGGAGGGAGGTAGAAATAGACGCTCACACTTTAAGGCCTTTACACAGCGGGGGCGTGACAAATGAACAACGTGAAAATGTGAAATACTCGGCTGCGAATAGCATCAAAACTGTTCATACCGGCAGCGATGCAAATTTGTGACAGTTGCAGCACTTTTTAAATAAAAGGTTTGAATAAATTCACGCAGGCAGAGGACCAACTACCGGGATCCTATTGACCCAGAGCAGCATCTGGCAGTCTGTCTGAGGTAAATTGTTGTATAGCCTGCTCTATTGTAAGCTATTTTATTGAGTTAACTTTCAGCAAAATGCTCTGAGTGAATTTACCTCTGGTAAACAATTAAGCAGTGTATATGTGTAGGGCTTTTATTGTGAAAGGAGTGGATCTGGTCAGCTCTGCCTTTGTCAAGGTTGAAATGAGTAACACAGTTTGCCGTCCTGGTTCAGACTACGAAACCTCCTTATTGTTGGTTTATAAATATAGGCGCAACTCAACCCGCTCGGCACAACATGATTAGTTGATGCCTTTATTCGCCGTGTGAAAGCTCAGAAAAATTGACCTTGTTCCGAAGTCTCTTTTTCGCCGCGTAATATTCACATTCTGTGTGAAAGTATTCATGACAAAAACAACAGTTCAAAAAGGCCTTTAGAAATACTTTTAATGAAACCCATTACTGAAAAGTCCCTCCACCTCCTGAACCCTCACACACATGAAGGCAGTCAGACAGCGACAACACACATGATATTAAAATTGACAATTTCAAGTCAAAGACTCCACTCCTCCCACAATGCATCCTGTTGCCTGAAAACCTTCATGAAGGTCTCATTTCTAAGAGAAAAACATAGATGATGTTTTCCACTCTAAAGTATGTCTTTCAGTATTGTTGCTGTGTGGCAGCTGAGTGGCTCCTCGACTGTGAGAGGAGTTTTTCAAAGTGAAAGGTTTGAATTTCAAGATGGCCTTAGCTCCATTACTGAGGCAGATGTGTCTTCTCTTGGTAATTGATGAAGTTCCTTTTTCAAAATGTTTTTACTCTTTCAGACTCTCTGAGAAAAAACGCTCTGATAGCCTTCTCCTGTGTGTTCTCATCTATGTGCCTCAGCGCTGGTGACGGCCGTGGCCGGAGGCTTTATGTTTTCAGTAGGGCTGTCAAAGTTAATAACGTGTTGATGCAAATTAGTTTTAACGCCACTAATTTCTTGAACGCATTAATGCAATCGATCTTTCAGAGGTTGTAGTGTGCTCAGGGTTATGATAATCTTGGTATCATATGAAACTAGACAACTTAATGAATCCATTGATACCAACCAGGTCATACTAGCTTGTCGCGAAGGAGGTTAAATAACGCTCCACACTTGTGCTAAATTCCGTGATATAAAAACGGGATATCTCAGGAACGCCTGGAGGGAATTTCTTCAAATTTAGCACAAACGTCCACTTGGACTCACGGATGAAGATTAGATTTTGGTAGTCAATGGTCAAGGTCATTGTGACCTCAGAAACACTCTTTTGTCCATAATTCAAGAATTCATATGCTAATTATGACATTTCACACACATAATAGGATACAATGATGAAGTGATGACATTTACAGACAAGGATGTAAACTACAACTTGACTGGTTGGCGGAGACATATAGCTGCGAGGCGGTAATTCTAGTTACGTCAAAACACAAGCAGCTACGTGTTCACTTTTTTGTTCATGCTCTCTTTACATAAGCTTTAATGTGACAGTAGTTGCTTTTTATGCATCATCAGCCGTCTGGACTTTGTCTTATCCATTGGTGATGAAAGTCAGCCTCGTGTCCTAAATAGGGCTGAGGCTAAACGGACAAAAATAAAATTGGCACACAGATCCACATTGTCCGTATAATGACAGGCAATTATTTATGAAACCACCTTTGAAATTGGTGTTTAGTAGCTCGTGTGTCACGGCTATTAGTCAGAGCCCTGGGCAGCACAGATGGAGAGCTTTTGTTTCTTTGTCACATGTTCTTTCTTGAGTTTTTTTTTCCCTCTCCCCGTCTTTTAGTGACCCTTCCTTCGCCTGCTTTGGTTTTCTTTTCTTAACTTTTTCCTCTCTTGCTCTTATCTGTCCCTCTGTATTTCTCCCTCTTGTCCCCCCAAAGGCCCATTAGTCTGTCTAACTAGGCTGTGATTACAGGACTTATGTGTTCAGTGTGTGATCATAGTGCCAACTTTGTCCTCGGAGTCTCTCTCTGACTGACTGACTGCTCACTAAGGCACACTGATCCCTCTGTGTATTGCCCCGAGTATTCATTTATTTGCACTTCATGTGCTCCTTTCTCTCTTCCTTTTCTTTTTTTCTGACTCTTTCGGCAACTTGACAATTTTTTTTTTTGTCTTTTCTCTCTTTCAAGTCGGCTCTCTTTTTTTCTTGCCTCTCTTCACCCTCCTCCTCCTCCGCTGATTATTTCCTCTCTTCCCCACCTCAGCCTTTTTCCCAGCGTCTCTCCACCACCCTTGGCCTCTCCCGCTCTAATCTTCTCAAAATGCCTCCGTGTTATCAGCCAGACACAGAACCAAGCTTTGGGCACCCAGCAGTGTTAACCCAAAAAATAATAAAGTTAAGTGTTTAGCAAAGGATCTCTTATGGTCCAGCGAGGACTCCCTGCACTCTAGCCAAGGCGCCACTGTCTCATTCTCACTCTCATTGGCCTCTAAGGGTTTTGGCTATCCGACTGTGGTGACACTGAAGAGCAACTCTTTTCTTTTTATGAATCTCAAATAGCGTTTACGTAACCTTGTATTAATGTTCTTCCCCCCTGAGCAGGTGGAGTCATGGCTTTGGGATGAAAAAAAGTAAACGAACGCATCTGAGAAAATTGCTTTCTTAGGTTAAAGTAAAATGCAGGTTAAATAACGATAAATAAACAGTGACTGTCCAGCATGCTTTGAAAGGAAGTCTTTGGTATAGGATGGAAAACATCTGAGGTACTCTGATTGTGAATTAAAAATCCTTTATTAAGACATGGAAAACATCCACCAACACGCTTTGACTCATCAAGTCTTCATCAGGGTGTGTAGTCTGGTGAGAACAGATGTTCAAATTCAAAATCTAAACAGGGGGTTATGTGACCTGAGTCACATGACAGGAGGATGCTACCTACTTGAAACAATAAAATGACAATGGACATATCAACATATACTGCATGTATAAAGTGTGAAAAGACAAATAATGCGCTAATAAAGATTATTATTCTCACAAACAAAGAAATAAATATCAAAGGAAAATAATAATACAAAATAATGAATAAAATAAAAATAAATGTGAGGTTTGTTTGAAACGTTCCGCCAATGTAGACAAATAATGTGCTAATATAATTCATAATGCTCATAAAAAAAATAAATGAAAGAGGAAAAAAGAAATAAATATGTAGAATAAAAAATAAATAAAAATAAATATGAGGTTTGTTAGAAAAGTTCTGCCAATGTACCGACGGGTTTGTTTCGACATTCTCTTCTCTGAGCAACTGTAAAACATCAAAACCTTCCTTCCCGTTTGGTACATCAGCACATCTTCGTGTCAGAGTCCAAGACGGAGCATGAGTCAGTAAGATTACAGGTTTTTTCACAAGGCCTACAGCATGAGTCACGCTGCGTTGGCGTCTACTCTTTGCTCACCAGGTTGTCCATGTGCCCGGCTATTATTGTCGATACCGGCAAATATTTGTCATGTAGCAGTGGAAATCAAAGTATTTTCAAGAATGCCAGCATTGCTTATGATCAGGAGGAATGGTTACGTGTCAAGGAGTCCGCCTACTCTAGACTGTGTCACGCAAGTTGTTTTTGATGGCCATTACAAGGCTCCTGGAACGGTTGAAAGTTGAAGCAGAAAAACAAAAATTGAAGCTGAGTAACACGGAGAAGTACAAGAGGGAAGGTAGCACTTTTCAAGGATGAAAAACAGCAGCACAGGGTGTTGTTCAAACTGCTGGTTTAGTCTGGTTGTCAGACTCATACTGCCTCAAGGCTGTAGGTGTGTGTGCGCGCGCGTGCGTGTGTGTGGTACTGGAGAGGGTCTTTTCAAGCAGACGAGCTTAAAGCATGGGTAACTTTAATGTCAGCAAAATCCTTTAAAAATGAGGCGGTAATGCAGCTCGCCATATGTCGCTACAGATGTTGATATTACATTATAGATTAAGATAAATGTGCTGATGATGGCTTTCATGTACGCCTGCTGCATACTACTGAGAGTGAAGCAACAGCCATTCTCACTCTGACTGCTCAAAGACATCACGACTACTGAACTTCTAACTTTGGTTTGAACAGGGTGCTTAAGTACTGGGCAGTGTGTCTTCACAGTGTGTAAGCACAGATATGTTTCAGTGGTGGACGTATTCAGATCTTGTATTGAAGTAGAAGTAGTACTACTACAACATAACTGCAACTAAAAACTGTTTTATTATTGATTAATTTGATGAATATTCTTGATTAATCACTTAATCTTTTTGTCTATGAAACATATTAAAATTATTTAAAGTTTCATTTCATGACACCAACAGTCCAAAATAAATATATAAAATAAATTACATTTATTTTTTTATTCATTTTCTTTTTTTTTTCTTTTTTTATGCATTTATTAATTTATGCACAATTTTCCCTTTGCATTTCACCCCTTATGCATTTCTGTATTCTTTTCTTTATACATTTCTTTACACATCTATTTATGCATTTCTGCCTTAATATGCAAATGAGGCAGCTGTCACTCAACATGTGTCATCAACAGAAATATCAATTTATGCAACATTTTATCAATTAACTAATGACTACATTTATTTTTAATATTATTTTTGCTACATTTAATGACATTTATTTATTTATCGAGTCATTTATTTATTCATTTATTTTTTATTTCGGCAGTTTCTGTCCTCCATATAAACATAGTGAAGTACAAGTAGCATAGCATGGGAATACTGTATTAAAGTAAAGTACCTCAACATTGTAGTTAAAGTCAGTAATAGAGTAAATGTATATACGTTCTATGACTGATATTGTGGTGAGATCACTTTTAATACAAACAAGAAATACTTGCAGATGTCAGCTCAACTCCTGGATTTTCCTTTTAGGAAACCTTCTCCTTGATGTCTGTCTTTTATTAGAGCAACAAATGCTCAACAAGCTGTAATGCACTGAAGCCTCTCTGAGCTTCACCTCCTTATTTCTTGCGTAGCTGTCCATGGTGCTGAAACCAGACTCGAGTCTTGCTCTCGCTCCCTGTCCATGGTGCTGAAAAGGAAAACACATAGAACGCAGACCTTAAGTATAGTGTTTTCTCTGCTCGCCCATTGAAAGCCTACTGAGGGTACTCTTTGTCTCTCGGCTTGTTTTGAAAGCTCCACCGCCGTGTTTTGTTTGCCGCCTCTGGTGTGTTTTTACTGTTGAAGCCGGCGGATGATGGAAAGCTCTTTGTCCAGCTTAAGTCCTCAACAGATGGTATTAATGCACTTATCAAAGGATACGTTCACCCTCACCACATTTTGACTGGCCTGCCTCGGTGTTAATGGCTTTCTTTCTTTCATTATTCCAAAAGTAACATGTCATGTTGCACTCGCATTGTTAGACTTGTAAAAAGACCACTCGTTCTTTATGAGTTAGTCTTGCTTTGTTGACATGCACTCGCGGCGCACTGTTGTTTATACTGACAAGACAAAATAAATGCAAACTGGCTCTGTAATCCCTCCTAAATTGACCTCTTCTGTTTGTCTTTTCTTCTTTATTTCCTGCAGTGGTGCTGCTGAATTCTAAAGAGACTCAGGCAGAGCTGGGCTGGACGTCCTATCCCCCCAATGGAGTAAGTGTGCTTACTTGCATTCTTTCATTGTCTGTGTGTGTGTTTATTTGTCTGTACATGTGCTAGTTCACTTGCTCGGATCCACAACACAGCTGCCTGCTTAACAGCTGGCCCGGGCCACCCATTTTCATCCCTCTGTTCATGCCGTTTCTACTTTTCCTTCCTCTACTCACCGCTCCCTTACTTCCCTCACACCTCGCGTTCTCTTCTCTCCCAGTCCAGAGCTCATCATTATCATTAATCGATGGTGCTTATGCGTACTAGGATGCTGCAGTGTCCAAACCAGCCACACAGATATGCTGCCACGGATAAATGGTCCCCCTCCGTATTGATCCATTTGGCTTGTAAAAAGCTTAGCGCTAAGTTATGACTGTAAGACGAATGCAGGAGCCCTTTTTTTTTTTAAAAGAATCTGCCCCCGCCGAAGCAGTTTGTCACCCACTTCCCACCTGGAGGTTGCCCTTTCCAATACGCAACACACCCAAGGTGTCTATTATATAAACAGCACACATGTACTGTTCAGTGTAGAGTGTGTTGAGCCGCCGTCAGTTTGAGGAGGCTGTCGGACCACATGCAAAGCTAAACCCTAAGATTAATGGACTTGCGTGACTCACCTACAATCCCCAATAGAACCGAGAGAGAACACACTTTGATTTAGTCACCTTGGCAGCGCTGCAGTTTATCACATTACCATCACAGATAATCTATATCCACTGTCTGGTTTGCTTTGTGCATGTGTACGCCACATTCGGTGCTCAGTTTACTTTCACTTCTATCAAGTCAGAGTCATTCTCCGTAATTCAAATAGTGACATGGAGTTGTAATCATTTATCCACTATATAATATATATCAGATTAAAAGCTAGAAAACTAGAGACCGTCTTGCGAATGGATCACACCAGCCGCCACGCTAAATCGGACCAGGGGTGTAAAGTGTGTGTGTGTCTTAATACCAGTGTTGTTGTCGCAGTTGGTGAATACTAACTCTGCCACTATTGGACAACTAAGGGACTGTACGGGAATTATTATTATTATTATTATTAATTGAGTTGTGACAGGTTGTGGCGAGCCAAACCTTATTTTTTATTTTAAAAAAAAGCCCTCAATTATGGATACATTTTGTAGACCCCTCCTTGAGTAAGAGAATAATCGCACCCTCTGCCAATAACTTAACATAAAATAACAATAGTGGTACAATTTTCTTACCTTTAATAACTTAGAGTGCATAGAATTTAAGATGGTCTAACGCACTTTAGATATTTAATATTTTAATGGATACATAAAATGATTTTTATACAGCAACCTATTGTTGAAATTACGACAGCTTTGGCCAAACACACCTTTGTGACCTGTGGCACAAACAAAAGCCATGTTTTTGATGTTAACTTTGGAAAAAAAAAATACAATAAACAGTGTCTCCCACTGAAACCTGCTGCCACGAGTTAATCGATCACGGATGGCATCTTTCTCTTGGACAGATAAAAAAAATGCTAAAATGGGTTGCCAAATAAAGTTGGGAGGACCGCCCAAGAACAGTTTATGTGTGTGTGGGAAACACTGATAACATTTACAAGAAAGAAATGAAGTAAAACATAAATCTGGGATGAGAACTGCTCTCACAAAAAAGTAAGACTACCCTCCCTTCAGCAAAAAGGAAAACATACTGAGTCCCTCCCCTTTCTGAGCCCCCCAACTCCTAATACATTGTGTACAGTCCCATAACTGGTGGTTGTATCTAGAAGGAAGGCTACAGTTGCTTTGAAATCTACATTAGTCAATTTAGTCAGTCATTTTACTTCCAACAACTTCTGTCAGCAGATGGACCGATCATTTTCAATTATCCAAATCAATAAAAGACTAAAAGCCTTTACTTCATTACC
>CAKAOI010026212.1:0-16166 GCA_916701655.1 Sebastiscus albofasciatus | reverse complement strand
TGTGTGTGTGTGTGTGTGAGCGCGTGTACAAGCTTGTGTGTGAGACGAAAAGAGAGGATTGTGCAGCAGGACCATTTTGTAGTGAGACTTAACTCGTATGTACTATTATTTTGTTGATTTTGCCGTATGTGTGTGTACACATCCACCACCACCACCATGTTGTGTCTGAGCTGTCCACACAGACCACTTCACCATAGCACCCACAGAGAGGAGACACCGCTCTGCTGCTGACCCAGAGTTACCTCTCCACCATCCTCCCTCCATCCCTCTCTCCGTCGTTCCCTTCATCCCTTTGCTTATCCCCCTTTCCAACCCTTCTCTCTCCTTTCATCTCACATCAAATAATATTTCCAACCCATATTCCCAACCAGCTATTCCCCCAATGGCTATAAGTGCTACAGCTTTGGAGATTTTCAATACACTTTACCCGCAATTTGGCTGAGTGATTCTGAAAAACTTTTTTTTTCGGCGGGGGTGGGAGAGGGGTAAAAGCATGTGCTATTACATGGCGCTTACTGCTTGTCTCTTTGTCCTCTCTTTCTCTGTCACAGATGAACAGACCAATCCAGGTGAAGCCAGCAGACAGCGAGAGTCGAGGAGGTACTGTGCGCTCTTCCTTTCCTCTCCCCCCTTCCCTTGCTACCTTCCTTCCCTTTGTTCTAGCCCTACAAACATGCTGCCTGTGCGCATCAGCCTCACCATTATCTGTCCCATTAGACGAAGCCCCGTACCTCGACGCAGGCTGACAGCGCGGCCTGGCCGGACCCTCCAGTATTCAGAACACATTATGTAAACAGCACTCCTCCTGGCTCCTTTCTCGGAGTTTCATCATACGCACTGATGCATGTACATGCAACGCACATGCACAGAAACATGCGTCACGCTCGAGGGGAAAGCAGGTCACTTCTTTTTGTCAAACACCTTTAATAACTCCGTCTGCAGCAGTCCCATTGGACTCCTGTCACAAGTTTGTATCGGCCAAACGAACCGCAGATTCAATTGACAGATCCGTGTGAATGAAATGTCTGGTCTGGTGTTTTGTGTGTGCCGTTACTGTATTGACAGCCAAGACAGCTTAAAGCACATTTTCTATGTCTAGACATGTAGTGACCTGCTCCTGACATCAATCAATGGACTGTACAAGAGAAGATTGATGCAGTTTGACCGTTTTTGGCTGGACTCTTTCAAACTTTGCAGTTGTTGGTATAATTGGCACCAGAGCGATTCTTCAGTCGCAAGACAGAGGGAAAGAGAGAGAGTTGGGGGGGAAGAGGAAATAGAGCATGCAAGGAGGTCAAGGTTGATAAGCAGAGAGAAACATAAGGACTGAGAGAAAGGTGTTAGCCTGTATAGGGGGAAAAAAACTTTGAGGTAAGGAGGAGAGATTGTGCGACATCCTCTTCTTCTATTTAGTTTGGTGGTGCTCTGAGTATGATTGATGGAGCAGGAGGGAGCAGAGGCAAGCACCGAGCGTGAGGAAGCAAAGTGAGGGCAATACAGGCCGTCCATACTTCTATCTGTTATTTGGGTCTACCTTTCTCTGTATGCATGTCCTCAGCCCACTTCTATGCTCCACACTTCTTCTTTTTTCAAGATTATTTCTGCATCTATTTCTTTTTTCTTAGACTAAGATGCTTTAGTAGTACAACGACACAACGCTGTGATAAATATGACACTATAAGTAAAAGTCCTGCACTGATGTAAAAGTACAGAAGTATCAAAAAGTAAAAGTACTTGCTTTGCAGAAAAATGTCCCCTGTGACACTCTCTTATTATATATTACGTTATTAAACTTTTAATAATGATGCATCAGTGCAACATTTTGCTGTTTTAGCTGTTGGAGTTGTGGCTAAAGTACTTTTAAAAATGTCATATAAAGTTAGGTAGTTTAGTCCAGTGGTTCTCAACCACAAGGGTCAGGCCTCCCCCTGCGGGCTACAACATAAATCCGGGGGGTTGTGAGAGGATTAATGGGAGCTGGAACAAGGGAAAAAAACAAGAAGAACAAAAGTTCTGCTACACAGATTCTTTTTATTTGGGATTTTTCTATTAACTTTGTGAAATAATAATGGGTAATTGGGGCCTTGAACAGTTATTTTTATTTATTTATTTATTTTATTGTATTGTTTATCTTTGCAGGGACAGCATACAATTAAAAGTAATTGCACCAGAGTTAGCTAGTAGCTAATTTACATCTGTTGTCCCTGAACAGGTAGAAAAAAACAACCACAGAACAACAAAGACACTAAATGAAACAGCCATAGACTGTATATAAGAAGTGGACATAGTCACGTTTGTTGACTGCCGTTTTGAAGCCCTGAGTTCGCCACTTTGGCCGTCTCCATCTTGGTTTCTTGCAACCAGAAGCTACAGTACAACCGAATGCTGAATAAGGCATTTTAGGCGATCAAAAAAGTTATTAACTTTCATGAGCTGAAAACTCACTGTGAAAGGGTTAAAGTTGTAAGATGAAAACACAGACAACTCCCAGACCGTGGTAGCGACCTGTCAATCGCAAGGTAGCCACGCCCTAAAGCATAACCTCTAAATGGGACCATAATTTACTAAATGAATATCATGCTGTATTGAAGAAGACTTGAAACTAGTTATTGAGACCATAAACTCATGTTTACAATGTTTACTGAGGTAATAAATCAAGTGAGAAGTAGGGTCATTTTCTCATAGACTTCTATACAATCAGACTTTTTGATGCAACCAGAGGAGTCGCCCCCTGCTGGCTATTAGAAAGAATGCCAGTTTAAGGCACTTCAGCATTGGCTTCACTTCTCTGACCCGGAGGTGGCCACCTGGAAACAGCGCAATACATAAAAGTCCATCAGTGTGAGATAATAAATCAAATCAGTATGATAAATACAATAAATACAAGGCAATCATTGGTGGTGATACTTTCGTGATGACTTAAGCCAAAGCTTGAGGCTTCTACTTCCCCTCTACTTTAACCGAGAAAGCAGATTGACCAAAGGCTGCCTTTCTGAACTGCTGTACCCAGTCACCCCAATTTAAAATAAACCATCTGGGACATTGAGATGCAAAACCACTCTTTGGTGGAACAAATCTGAAACATGAGGAGCCCCAACTACACACTGTGTTTTCATACGAGGGCACAAGTCAAAAAGGTTGGCCGCCATAATCTTTAGCAATGCATTGTGTTTTAGAAGCTTATCATATGTGTTTTAATTAGGGCTGTCAAAGTTAACGTGATAATGACGCGTTATCATCGTGTGAGGGTTTCTGGGCAATATTTGTCATTGTTTTGAGTTGTTGATTGATTTCCAACAATAAATATATACATACATTTGCATAAATCAAGCATATTTGAGTATTAAATACTTGACAAATCTCCCTTTAAAAGGACATTTCGAACAGATAAAACATTTTGCAATTAATCGTGATTAACTATGGACAATCGTGCAATAAATTGTGATTAAATATTTTAATCGATTGACAGCCTTAGTTTTAATATAAAGAATTAATCTGAAAAGTAACTATATCTGTCTAATAATATATGTAGAGGAGTAAAAAGTGAAATATTCCCCTCTGAAATAGAGTGGAGTTGAAGTGTGAAGCAGCAGAAAATGGTAATACTCAAGTAAAATGCAATACTGTGAATGTGTGGCTGATAGTGAAAAGGAATACTACTGTTGTGCAGCAGAAATACATAATGAAATTAGATAGTAATATACTTTATGATTCTTGGTAATACTCCTGTTGCCTACTAAATATTGCAGTAGTAGAGGGACATCAGGGAGTCATTGACATATGCCAATAGAAAGATGTAATGTTTATTGGTGCCTTCCCTGGGGAACTGTAATGAGGTGTGTACCATGAATGTGCATGTGTGTGTGTGAGTGTGAGAAGGTGGGGGGGCCAAACATTTCAAGATCTGTGTGTGCATATGTGTGTGTCCTCCACCCCTGATGTGCGCTCCACTCTTGTAAACAGTCCCCCACCCCCCCACACACCCAGTGCAAGGCCAGAGCGCAGATTAGTCTTGTTGACTCTGCAAGGACACCCTGTCAGGAACAGGCAGTGGGGAGCGGACCCCTAAGCATGCACGCACGCACACACAGATAACCACACCTACACATAGCGTTAATTTACAGAGCGCATTCAGAGGCAATTGCACTGAGGCTCATTAATTTCCCAACATATACATCCATTTCCACAGAGCTCAGATTCTGTGCAACGTTAAAAACAGACGGCCTTGCCCACAGACACATCTGTTACTGTTGTGCGCTAACACACTTTCACCGTCTGCTTCACGATTTCCCCTCAAACGCTCACTCAGTGACTCAATCACGCCGTCATGGTGAATAATGGACCGGCGCTGGACCTCTCTCTGGCTATATTTTATTAAAACCCATACATATAATGTGTGTCTGATTATCCTGCGATTCTTTTTGGACGGCATAAAAGTTTTTATTTGTTGAAAAAATTAGAAAAATTTGGGTTAGGGAGGTGTTGCTTTTCATCCACAGAGACTTTTTCACCAAATGTTCTGAAATGCCAATTTTAACTTCAAGAAAGAAGAAGAGGACAGCAGTTGCTATGTGCAAAAGACTGGTTGCTATGCTATGTGTCCGTAAATGAGAAATAGACCAAGGAATGTGTTAAATTAGTGCTGTGTGACTTGATAACAGCACGAACAAGTCATGTTCCTAATGTTTTATCTGGTGTATCCCTGTACAGAAAGTGGGGATTTTATTTTGAAAGTGTTTCTGCCTCTTTCCCCATTGTTTGAATGGTAGTTTGAACATCTAATAAGAAGTGTCAGCCATCTAAGAAACTAGATAATCTTCTTCAATTCGATACCAGGCGAAGAAGATGATTTTTTTTATAT
Organism: Sebastiscus albofasciatus; assembly: GCA_916701655.1. Classification (NCBI taxonomy): domain Eukaryota; kingdom Metazoa; phylum Chordata; class Actinopteri; order Perciformes; family Sebastidae; genus Sebastiscus; species Sebastiscus albofasciatus. Next base: position 11,305 of record CAKAOI010026212.1, on the reverse strand, counting down.
TGTGCTTATTCATGCTCTGCTAAAAACTACGTAATATACAATATGTATAGGCCTGTATACATGTAAATCACATAGAATTAAGGTTGCCATGCTCTAACAAAGAATTTATATATTCTTTTTACACATTTAAATTCAAATTTCAGAGTAGGGCTGCAAACTAATGATTATTTTCAACGTCGATTTAATCTGTTGATTATTTCCTCGATTAATTGATTAGTTGTTTGGTCTATAAAATGTCAGAAAATGGTGAAAAATGTCTACCAGTGTTTCCCAAAGCCCAAGATGACGTCCTCAAATGTCTAGTTTTGTCCACAACTCAAAGATATTCAGTTTACTGTCATAGAGGAGTAAAGAAACCTGAAAATACATTTATCGGTGCTTTCCAGTGGCCATGCTGGGGGGAAATGTGGGCATATTAGCCTCCCATGCAACCCCACATTTATGCAATTGTCTGCTGGATTCAACATAACCTTTGACTTTATGCATATTCCTTGTTATTTCTGGTAGATTATATTTATTTTTATCTAATGTGTTTCACAGTTGAACTTGCTGCCTCATTATTGTGCAGCAGGCACCAGCATCCTGTGTGTGATGCATATTTAATAATAATAACAGCCAAATGTGTTGTCACATGTAAACAGAGGAGCCCCCCGGACAGACTCGCTGTGGAACTTAACTTAGATTTGCATTAAATATTAATCATGTTCTGACCTGAGGACAGGCACACCGACGTGTCTGTCTGTCTAATACCTGTGACAGGCACGATTCCTCACAGGGAGTACTCGGTGTACTAAAGCTGGCCGATTAGCCTGATAAATCAGACTCATGGATTGTCACACAAGACATTGTTAGTTTCCATTAGATATCACATCATAACCGACAAACACAACAAGTCAAAGAGCTACATAGATGTTGTGTGAAGGTGTTGTCTCTCTTCAGAACTATGTAAACATAAAATTTGATAGAAGACAAATGGAAGACCGGATTTACCAGTTCCCTTCGTCTCACTCATTGATCCATAAGCGATTTATTTAGCATATATAATAACTTAAGTCAATCAGAGAGAGTATTTTATTCTTACCTTATGTTCAGATATATCAAGGTATCACTACACTTCTACTATGACATGTTGTTGGCCTTAAAATAAGTACACAAACTAAGTCAAATACGTACGGAAACAACGTAACATGAGTACAGAAAACACGTCACAAATGTCACTAAAAAACACGACACTAACGTAACTTACAAAACAAAACACTCCTGGTTGAAAGTCCTGTGTTTGTTGGATTCATCCACCTCCCCGACTATATGGCATACAAATGACACCAAAAGCAAGTACATCGTTCTTATTGAGCGCTTGATGCCTTGAACATTATTGTGTCATTCACACGCTTCTTCGTGCAACCAGGCTGCATTGTTACAGGCAAAAAGTGCAGATGGTATGGAGCAAGATGCTACACATAAAGGAATGGAAGATTTGTATAATCACAACCTTCACTCACTGTCCTCTCATGAAGAATGGAGTATCATATTAGCCTCTTATCATACATTTTGAGCTCCTCTACAACTGTAAGGCAGACTGGTTGGTGGCTCAGTAAGTGAAATAGTAGCAAGTAACAATATTTTCTGTAGGGTTCTCTTCGATCAAAGAAATTCGTCATCGACTAACACTCGTACGATTTAGTTGATAATCCATTAGTTGATGTAGTTTGAGTTTCTCCACAAAGAATCCCAATAAAAGCACCACTTTAAATTTTGTGTTTACCAGAAATGTGCTCATAAGTGTCTTGTAAATAAGCCATTGAGCATGAAAAAGCATAAAAAATGACTTATCGACTAAAGGAATCTTAGACGACTAAAACCAAAATGACTAATCGACTAAGAGGAGGCAGCTCTAATTTTCTGTCAGAAAGAGATAGGGAACATAGTTGCAAACAACACATTCACTGCAGACACAAGTTGAGCAAACTACTAAATAAGATGTGAGCGAGCATCGTGTTAGAAAAACGTTGAAAAGCTGCACCATGAGCATCTGTGACTAGAACTCACGCTGCTGAGGGGCACCGCGCCAACCATGTTCCCACAGGACGCAGAGACTGCACAGAAAGAACTTTTCTTGCCTTGATCATGAGTTCATCTTCCACTTTAAATTTGTGGATAATGCACATATAGCTTTTGCTATACAGCAGCTCACTTTTGCAGTGCTTGTGCACATACATTAGAGTATCTGGAAAGCCTACCAACTGTGAAATAAGACAACCCAGTCAGTTTTTTCAGCGAGGACTGCTTAATCAGCGCCACTGAAATTTGTCAATGCTATTAACAAATTTCAAATTCATGTTGTTATGTAATATAATTATGGGCATCTGTCACTGACTTGTTATGAACATTTTAATTGTTATTCTATTGTTATTGCACTGCTGATGTCTTCCAAATGGAGCTGAGCACCTACGTATGACCATGAACCCTTTGTTTACAATAAGCATGCTCGTCAAGAATTTGTGGTTAAGCAAATAGCTTGGAGCCAATAGCTTCATTCAAACAATTGAGATCTAAAGACGTGCGAACAAATGGGTGGATAACATATGTTACCTTGGATAACATATACAGTCTGTTGTCTTTTGCATGCGAGTAAGGTTGAGTAAAAAAACGCTGCTATTTCAGTCAACATAGCGTGCCTTTATGTAGAATATCAAAAGGCATCTCTGAGCCTCTGATCGTGACCTATTCCTTTTCCTTTTAGAAGACAGAAAGCTCTTTGTGGGTATGCTCAACAAGCAACAGTCAGAAGATGACGTGCGGCGCCTTTTCGAGTCCTTCGGCAGCATCGAGGAATGCACCATCCTCAGAGGTCCCGACGGAAACAGCAAAGGTGAGTTTATAGCTGTTTATGACTTTGAGCCAGCACACTCTTTTTCACAGGCTACTGCACAGGAATGATTTGGCCTTTCAAAGTTGGTGACTTTGCAAAGTTCTCCCTTTTAAACGCTTCACCTTGAGCGATGCCAAAGCGGGAATATTTCACAATCATCAGAAGAGCGGTTACATAAGAATACTGTAGATCAGCGGTTCATAACCTTTTTCCTTTGAAGAATCCCTTTTCTATCATTGAGTAAACTGACAACCCCTCACTACTTATGGATATTTCATATTATATTCACTGCATAACAATAACAGTACAGAACAACTGATAAACTGTACAATTAATTCAGATAGTGAACGCAAGAATTGCAGGAAGTTTGTGTAAAACGAGCAATTTGGATGAATTTTGAGTAGATTATTTCCCGTGAATATTGAAGCAGTTTTCCTGTTTATTTTTAGGAATTTTGAATCCAATTCTCTGTATTATGCATCTTTTTTTATTTTTAATAATCACACTTACTTAGCAGGGTTCTTTTTTTAGACAGATTCAGTGTTTTCTTCTCTCTCTGATGCTTGGCCATTTTCTATTACTCTTTGTTTTTTTTTAACAGCATATTTTTCTAGTGCAGGACAAGGCTGTTTAGCAGAGAGGGAATATAGCTGGTGTTCAGGTTTTCACCGTGCCCTTACCCTGTGATATTTTAAGTGTAAATCTTGAAAAATAATCTAAACTTAAAAAATAACAATTTAATTTAGTTTCCCTCGCAGAAATGAATGAAATCCTGAGGTAAAAGCCAACTTAATATACTATACAGTATATATAGTATTAGGGCTGACCCGAATGCTTCGAAGCTTTGACCGTTGCCATGGTAATCAACCTCCAAATCACTATTCGAATGCTTCGTTTTTTGTATTTTTAAGCTTTGGCGACTCCTAATGGGGTCCAGACCCCCAGGTTGGGAACCAGTGCTGTAGATTCTGTACATTTTAACAGTAAATGCCATGTGAAGGCTTTGCCACACTGGGAAGAGAGATAGAAACTCTTTACAGATGAACCCCATTAACCTCATGACTCAACCTACATGGCAATGATGAAGAACCAAGTCATCCTCCTTATTAACCACCAGACTTCATGTCATGCCAGAAAAATGTCCTTTCCCAAATGTTGTCTACACAAGTTCACTGCCTGAAGTTCATCAGCGGGCTTAGCAGCCAATCAATGAGGCCCGATGATAACTAAGCCTGATGATTACAGTGGGCTTGATCATTCTGATTCCTCCGTGAAGCTCCATTAACAAGGCCTCATCAGCCAGCTTACTCGGCTAAGTGGGCTTTAGCTCAATAATTACTGGGAACTTGATCATTCAAATTCATCAACGGGGGCTTGTCAATAGTAAGCGACACCAGAACGCTGCGGCATTTTAAGCCCCATCAGAGAATCCCAAAGTTGTTAATGGTGTCAGAGTGGCATGTTTAGCCCGCTTATTGAGCGCCGATGCACACTGATGCAGCCCTCCTCAGCTAAGAGGGTTTTGTTTACTAAATGTTTGTTGCTGTAATGTTGTAGGAAACTTATCCTGGGTGGAGAAAAACAGGAACGTTTCACTTGTTGTCTTGTACTGGCAATGTTTTGCATCGATACTGTATGATACACTATTCAGCAAACTTTTCCCTTTTGTCTCCCCCCTCTCTCTCTCCCTCTCTCTCTCTCTCTTCAGGCTGTGCATTTGTAAAATACTCCTCTCATGCTGAAGCTCAGGCAGCCATCAGTGCACTACACGGCAGCCAGACAATGCCTGTGAGTACATCCTAACTGTGTGTGTGAGATTTATGTGAGAGAGGTGAGTCACGTAGCGAGATGAGTCACATAGAGCTTAATTACCTTCTTAAAGTTGAGTTAAGCTATACTTTATTAATCCCAGAAAGGAAGTTCGTCCTTTGCATACGACCCGTTCAAACTATTTCAGGGCAAGTGGGTGCTGGCTAGAAGCTCTGACGCCATCGCCTTGGCAAGAGAGGATGTGTGAAAGATACAAGCTTATGTCATGGGTATCAGTACTCGCTAACATGTACTGCGTGGCGTGTTTGTGTGTGTATGTGTGGGTGGGTGGATGGGTCGGTGCACAGGGCGCCTCATCCAGTCTGGTGGTGAAGTTCGCCGACACGGATAAAGAGCGCACCATCCGCCGCATGCAGCAGATGGCTGGTCAGATGGGCATCTTCAACCCGATGGCCCTGCAGTTTGGAGCCTACGGAGCCTACGCTCAGGCAAGACACCCCGCAACACGTCTTTGTTATCTACTGTTATTTATTCAATGAACCGTGGATATTAAATGGAGTGCTCAAGCCTAGCTCACACATGAATTTCAAATAGCAAAAAAAAAAAGATGAGCTCCTTATTAATGTTGGTTTGGAAAAAATAACAATTTTCATGAGATTCAACACTTTTATCTAGTAGTCTCTGTTTTCCTCACTTTCTTTCTAATCCCCCACTCCCTTCTTCCTTCTTTCTTAACTCAGTAACCTCGCTAAATCTTTCTCCTTTTTCCTTTCATTATTCTCAACCCTCCCGATAATCCCCTCTCCTCCGCTGTGCAGGTGCAGCAGCAGGCGGCATTGATGGCGTCTGTAGGCCAGGGAGGCTACCTCAGTCCAATGGCAGCCTTTGCTGCTGCCCAGATGCAGCACATGGCCACCATCAACGGCATCCCTGGAGCACCGCTGACCCCAACGTCAGGTAACAGTGGTCAAAAGACTAACACGTTAAAGGGCCAGAGGTGGAAAGAGTACTGGAATAATGTATCATAGTAAAAGTATTCTTACTTTAAATTGGGACTGTAAAAGTTAACGTGATAACAACGCGTTGTACCGGGCTCAGTTTTACAGCTAGAGTGAAAATACTTATGTCATATGAAATTAGAAAACATAAAGAATACATTGGTTCCAACCATGTCATACTCGTTGCAAAAGATGTTAGACAACGCTCCAAACTTAAGCTAAATTCAGGCTAGGAAAAACTGACATGGCCATTTTCAAAGGGGTTCCTTGACCTCTGACCTCAAGATATGTGAATGAAAATGGGTTCTATGAGTACCCACGTGTCTTCCCTTTACACACATGCCCACTTTATAATAATCACATGCAGTTTGGGGCAAATCATAGTCAAGTCAGCACACTGACACACTGACAGCTGTTGTTGACTGTTGGGCTGCAGTTTGCCATGTTATGATTTAAGCATATTTTTTATGCTAAATGCAGTACCTGTGAGGGTTTCTGGACAATATTTGTCATTATTTTGTGTTGTTAATTGCATAAAGCAGCATATTTACCCACTCCCATGTTGATAAGAGCATTAAATACTTGGCAAATCTCCCTTTAAGGTTGAACAGATTAAAAATGTGTGATTAATTTGCGATGGACAATCATGTCTTGGTAACGTGTCCCACATTGTCCCACAAAAACATACTCCCACATTTGGTTTGCTGTGATCTGGTCACTGATTACCAATAATAAATATACAACAGCCTTCCTCAGTGTAGCTTCACAAGAATTAATCACAAAAGTGCAGACAAATAAACTAATAAAAATGATCAACAATAATTAAAAACGAGCTATGGACACAACCTGAAACTTATTTTAGAATCAACAGTAAAATAAAACATCAACAAAGCAGACAAAGTGACATATAAACAATGATAAACTCAGTTTATATCCATGACAACAACACTCCAGATGAGAACGTCAACAACCACGTTGTCGCCTAGCAACGTAGCTGCGTCTTTCACACTTCGCGGTGTGTACAGACTGCGCAGTCTCTCATTTACTGTATTATGTTTTATTTTATATATATATGGTTGTTGTACTCACCTGTCTGAACGGTAGAGTCCTCCACAATCTGAACTCGGCACCCATGATTCGGTCCATGAACGCAACATTTATAACGTATATAATTTACGCAGTGACGTCATCACGTAGACACTGTGGAGCTGACGTCCTCCCGCGGCTGCAGAAACACCTGCAGCTTCTTCTCTGCTGCTGCAGATGCTGATTCATCTCTTGTCTTCTGGTCCATTCTCACACAGTTTATCAGGACGCTTTTCATGCATCTGTTTCTTCAAATAAATTATGACATTAACTTGTCATTAACTACTGCTATGGACGGTCTGCAGGACAGATAATAATTCACTATACTCACTTTTAACAGTCTCTTCTGCACTATATTCACTTTTTTAATAGTCGTGTATCACAGCTGTTACCCTGCACTATATTCAGTTTTAACAGTTTTCTTCATCTCCTTGTATTATTATATCTGGTATATTTTTTTGTACTTTGCACTACTAACTTTTTTTACTGACTTTTTACTAACATGTTTTGCACTATGGAACTGTGATGCTGGAAACTTGAATTTCCCTCATGATCAATATAGTTACTATCTATTTATCTATCTATCTATCTATCTTCAAATTTACAAATGCCTTTTTTCACTCAATTAAAACATTCATGGCTTAGGTAGGAAAATTAGATGGAGAAAAATCAAATCTAAAAAAGGTATGAGATGCTTTTGAAAATAGTGGTAACAGCAATGTACAGTAATGAATAAAAAACAGTATGTCCCTTTAAGGCCTTGCTGTAGCATTGCAGTGAGAAAAGGTACAAAGTGCACTGGATTTAAATGGGCATATCATTACACAGAATCTATATGTGTTTCTAGATGCACTGAAGGGGTGCAAATGAACATAACGCACTGTGGCAAAACATGCAATCAGGTGAGACAAATATGTAATTGGTACACATAAAATATCATCAACACAGGATTCATTATTCTTTAGGGCTGTCCCTAATACCATTTTTTAGGCTTCGAAGCTTCGGTGACAAATATTCGAAGGTTTTCAAAGCTTCGCGGCGCAGCAGACTGACATGTTCTTCTGTCTGTCTGTCACCATCTCCCTTGTTTCAGTGCTGGGACAGTGCTGCTGCTGCACTAGTGTACACACACACACCTCTACACACAACAAACAGTGATATCCGTCTGAGACGAACTAATAATAATTAATGTTGAATATGATTAATGTTGGGGGATTATTCCTTATTTCACGGTTGCGTTCCCTCTTTAGTATAAATACAAGTAAAGAGACGATAACACGACAAACAAAAGAAGATGGGAGTCAAAGTTGAGGTGGAAAAAGAAAACGGGTGATTTATTTACACAATACTTCAAATAATCAAAAAGGTTCACAAAAGAGGTGGTGGAGGACAGGACAAGGTTATGCCAAATAAAGAAAAAGAAGCAAACAAAACTAGGCCTAACTAATTGCTATGTCATAAAACAAAGCCACAAAAAGAACACCTGACTCACTTATCTAAAAAAAAAAGACCTTCACAACGAATACAAAGGTGGCACCGACCAGTAACCTAGTGTTTCTATACAAAAGATTATAATTAAGTGACATACCATCCTCCACCTCCTAATACAGACCCTTTTCTAATCTCTAATCTAATCTATTTTGGGATTTATACATTATTATTACATACTGATTTGGAGGTTGATTACTATGGCAATGATCGAAAGCTTCAGCCTAGCGTCAGCCCTACTATTCTTCCACAATATATGTGAGGTTCAGATCTGTTGTGTCACAGTAAGGGACATACTAGGACAAGAAATCAGCCCTGACATTTAGTGTCTTCACCGGCCCACTGGACCGACCCCTCTGACATTTCCAGGAGTTACTAGGTGGCCAAGTCAAAGTAAAACTTCTCCATAATGTCTTGTGGGGGGAAACAATACAGTGGGATGCTTACCGTTTCTGTCTGTGTCTGACCCGCGGCTGCAGGTGGCAGTACTCCTCCAGGCATCAGCGCCCCCACAGTGACCAGCATCCCCTCCCCCATTAGTGTAAATGGTTTTACTGGCATGCCGCCCCCCCAGGCAAACGGGCAGCCTCCTGCAGAGGCTGTCTTCACCAACGGAATACACCATTACCCTGGTAAGTCTGATAAATTCAGGGAGGCATGTATGCAAACACACAACTCGGAGTTACAAAAGTGCTGTATAAATTATGAATACACAGTTTGTCATGTTAAGCCATGACTTCAAGAGAATGGAGCTTAAACCCTCGGAGACTCTGCAGCAAACGCATCCATTGTAACGGGAAAGTGTGCATGCTGCTGGCTTACAGGCGTGAATAGCCTTGAAGCATGTTCAGGAGGCCGAGGCCAGACGAATTTAGCCCACAGACAGACAGTCAGCATGTCGAGGAGATGAGTGTTTGGCAAAGGTGCTTATGGGCTGCTGGAGCCTCAGTATGCGCTTGTGTCATGAGCCGTGGCTAGTACCTCATTGGTTTTTTGTCTGTGAAGAGGTGGAAGAAAAATCTGTCTTCTTTTTTTTTTTTTTTTACACTCTTGTCTCTCCAGTGTTGCAGGAGGTGGTTTTTAGGGAGGACTCGGAGAAAAACGGCTTGGGCGTGGCTCCGCGGAGTTGTTTTGGGGTTCAGGGTGGCTGCTTCCTCTCCTCTCTCTCTGAAGGTAGCGCTCCTCTCCCTCCTCCCCATCCTCTCTTTCCCCCTCTTCATCCCACTTCCCCATGGACTCAAATAAGGGTCAATGAGATTTTGTGCATGTGAAATAATGTGCAGAAATCATTTCAAAACCTGTGGTTTTATATCATTCTCTTGTAAACCTGTGGAAAAAATGCATGAAAAATCAGAGTTTGTGAATGTTTAGTAAAGATTTGTAGTTTCAAAGTTGTAGATTCATAGCTGAACTTCAGTGTTAGACGTGCATACACACATTTAAGTTACAAGGACTAATTTTGGCCCTGATTTTACAGCCAAAAAAACAGTGACGAAATTCATACTCGTAACATAAACGTGTGTGTTCATGTGTAATTTTAGTTTCACACATGGTGTGGGAACTTTGAGTACTGATTTTCACAGTTTTCGTCTTTGAATCTGCACTGAAGGACTTCTTTTGTCTTTGAATGTTTGTGCAATGTTGGTATAATTTGTCCACAAATTGTATTTAGACATTCACAAATATATTTTTTTCTACAATTGCAGATCTTTTCTATACATTCACAACAAAAGGCAAGTTTTTCACAGGTTTACAAAAGGGTGATATGCAACTACAGGCTTTAAAATCATTTCTGAACATGATTTTACAACCTTTATTTGAGCCCATACTGCTCTCCTTTCGTCTGGTTATCTGAACCGTTTTTCAGTGTTGCTGTTAGTGTTTGGTTTTTGGTGATAGTGGGGTCATCAGTGTGTGTACGTGGTTATCGGTGTGTGTGTGCGTGTGTGTGTGTTTGCTCAGTGGTGTACTTAATGTGCATGTACTATGTGTACATATGGGTACTTACTAATAAGTGTGGCGCAGGTTTTGTGGTAGCTATAAGTGTGTTTAGAATAGGGGAATTTTTCCACGTTAAATTATTAAATAATTAACTCTATGTGAAGTGATAGCAACAGGTGCATCCAGTGTTGTGAGTGAGTGTTGTAACTGTCTTGTTTTATATGTCTAACTGCAGCAGATTGTCAGAAAAATCAATAGGATTTGTTTATAATAGATACAAGCATTTTTTTTTTCCTTTCCTGTGGTGACAGTGGAGCCGTGTGTTGTATTTTGTTTTAACTGTGGTCCTCCAAACTTTTACTTTTCTGCTATTGTGGGGAAAGAAAATGAGCTACTCTTGATATGCTTTACGTGGAGCATAAAGTAAAAAGCCCAGCAAAAGAGAGAGATTCAGTTTCTCGCACAGTGAAAGCAAAGCGAGCGGACACCTCGCTGCTCGGCTCTCTAACCTTTTCTGCTTCTCTTCTCCTGTCTCTTCTTCTCTCCATCGCCTCTCCTTCCATCCCTCCTCTCCCTCTCACCCTTGTTATATATTACTCTCGCCTTCCTCCGTGCCCTCTCCTCCATCTACATTCTCCCTCCGTCTCACACTGCCTCACACACACACACACACACCTTCATCCATCCATGATCCCCCTCCTCCACCACCACCTCCCCTCCTCCTCCTTCTTGTTCTCTCTGTGTCTCTGGTGGAGCAGCTCAAAGTCCCACTGCAGCTGATCCTCTCCAGCAGGCTTACACAGGAGTCCAGCAGTATGCAGGTCTGTCTGTCACTCCCACAGCAGCACTGATCTCTGTGTGTGTGTGTGTGTGTGTGTGTGTGTGTGTGTGTGTGTGTGTGTGTGTGTGTGTGTGTGAGAGAGAGAGAGTATATGTGTGTGTGTGTGTGTGTGAGAGAGAGAGTGAGAAAGGAAAGGAGAACGATAAAGATTCCTTTGTTTGAATTTGAATTTTGATCATGTAACATTAAGTGTTTCAGTATCACTACATCAATTTATTCTCTCTGTTGTGTTCAGCGCATGTGTGTGAGCACGTGTGTGTGTGTGTGTGTATGTGTGTATGTGTGTGTGTGTGTGTGTGTGTGTGTGTG
>CAKAOI010026211.1:0-47533 GCA_916701655.1 Sebastiscus albofasciatus | reverse complement strand
TCACCCCCCAGTCACCATCAACGGCACAGCAGTGGAGAGGGTGGACACCTTTAAATACCTGGGTGTCAATATCCATAAGGATTTGACATGGGCCACCCACACCACCGCTGTAGTCAGGAAGACCCAGCAGAGACTATACGCTCTGAGGCGACTCAAGACTTTCAGACTGAAACCACAAATCCTCAGGGACTTCTACCGGGGCACCATAGAGAGCCTCCTGACAGGCTGCTTCACCACCTGGTACGGTAGCTGCACCAACGTGGACCGTAAGGCGCTGGAAAGGGTGGTGCGCTCGGCCCACCACATCACCGGGTGCGAGCTGCCCAGCCTGCAGGAGCTTTACACCCAGCGGTGCCTCAGGAAGTCCCTGAGGATCATTAAGGACATGACACACCCCCACAACAACCTGTTCTCCCTCCTGCCCTCTGGTAGGAGATACAGGACCCCCAGGACTCACACCAGCAGACTGAGGAACAGTTTTTTCCCCCAGGCCATCAGACTTTTAAATCTACAATACTGTATATACTGTATATATTCTTAATACATATGTTCTTAATATGCCTGTATATGTTGTTAATATGCCCTTGTATAAAGTATTTCCTTTTATAATTGTAATGTAAATGTAATTGTAATGTAAATGTAATTGTAATGTAAATGTAATATAATTTATTATTTTAATGGAGCTTCCCGGCAAAAAGTATTTCACACGTTTGTACCTGTACAACCGGCGTGACAATAAACATCTTGATCTTGATCTTGATCTTGACTTTAGCTCATATCATACAGACTGTGATGATGCTAACACTTTAGCTCATATCATACAGACTGTGATGATGCTAACACTTTAGCTCATATCATACAGACTGTGATGATGCTAACACTTTAGCTCCTATTATACAGACTGTGATGATGCTAACACTTTAGCTCATATCGTACAGACTGTGATGATGCTAACACTTTAGCTCCTATTATACAGACTGTGATGATGCTAACACTTTAGCTCATATCCAACAGACTGTGATGATGCTAACTCTTTAGCTCATATCGTACAGACTGTGATGATGCTAACACTTTAGCCCATATCATACAGGCTGTAACTCACAGAGAGTTCACCTGCTAGCCAGCTTAAAAGGTTGCTTCTCTTTCTGTCTTAACAGCCTTCAGAAAGACAAGATGCTACAGAAATAAAGTATTTTATAAATACTGAAATATTTTATTTTCATTTCTTCTTATAGTGTGTGCTTTCCCTGTATCACATAAGATATCCTTGTGTTTCCATAGTAACTGAAGCTGGGGGTGATGAGTGACTGCACAGAACACAGTAATATATTCAATCATCATTGAATTAGGAATCTTCAGGACAAACCCTCTGTCCTAACATGTGTATTATAACTGCAGTAAAAGTTCTTCCCTAAATCTTCTTACTTTCAGATGGACGCCCTCTTCTATAATATATATTATTATATTATATATCACTCAACTTAGTCTATGTTCAGGAGAAGTCACTGAACTAAGACATAAATCAGCCAGCAGCTCTGCAGGATGTCTCCCTCTTATATTCAGCCTCTGGAGGTGTGAGAGTGGAGCGTCATGCTGCCTGATGACAGGATGATTTTTAATGCTGTGTGCTGTACGTGACCTCCTGTCGTCTCTGCACCGTGTTCGTTATTTACTATTATATATAAATTATATATGTATATTTTATATTACATATATATATTATGTAATATTAGATCATGTCTCCATGTCACCGAGACAACATTCTGTTATTATACTTCATATCATAACGTTGCTTCACGTCTGCTCCTCAGTTACATCAGCTGACGCTGGAATTTATAACAGCTTTTATGTGCTGAGAATAGACCAGAGTCGTGGGGTGTGTGTGTGTGTGTGTGTGTGTGTGTGTGTGTGTGTTAAAGTAAAATGATGGGTGACAACAAGTGATCCCTCTCCCCTTGTGTGTGTGTTTTAGTGTGTGTGTGTGTGTGAAAGTAGAATGATGGGTGACAACAGGTGATCCCTCTCTGCTTCTAGTGTGTGTGTGTGTGTGTGTGTGTGTGTGTGTGTGTGTGTGTGTGTTGTGAATGCACACTGCAAAGAATATCCATCTTGAAACAAGGACTGTGTCGTATTTTTCACAACAGATATCTGATAACATGATATATACTGTACATAATATATATATATATATATATAATATAATATAATATATAATAACAAGACTTTCCAAAGCAAACAAGCTAAACTTGTTTCAGGAAACGTGATTGTTTAGTGAGAAACACTAGGACTAAGACTAAGACTAAGTCTCAGTCTAAGACTAAGACTAAGACTAAGTCTCAGTCTAAGACTAAGACTAAGACTAAGGCATTGAGTGTGTCTGTGTGTGATAATGACAGCGTCACTGTGTTTGTTCTGTACACAACAAAATATGTAAATCTTGAGGATTTAGTTATTAAACTCACTCCAGGATATTTGTAGTAAAATATTCTGGCTTCCATTAAACCGGTATAAACTGTGCATGGAGTCTGATTATCTGGATATAAAGTGAAATCAGTTGAAACCAATAAAACTACTTATACAAACTACAGTCTGTATAACTTATGAGACAAGATTAAAATGTTGTCACTAAAACCCCATGCCAAGCTTGTCATTTTTTACAGTGGTTGTATGTTTGTGTGTCGGAGGTTAGGACGGTTTTATCCAGGGGGCTTCCGTAGCCGCTGTTACCTAACCAACCTTCTCCTGGAGCCAAGCAGAGTGAGCGGCGTCTCCGCTTCTCTCGCTCTTTTACAGACGTTATGCTACACAGCGAGGCACATCCCTAAAGAGAGCTACGCTCTAACAACGTGCACCACGGCCTTTAAAGATGACACTAACATGCATCCCGTATGACTGGATTACAGTCTGGTGGAGCGACAGCGTATAAAATATAATAGAGATGAAGATCTGATACAGGAGGTCAGAGATGACACGATAACAAACACGACCAAGAAAAAGCACACAAATGAATGTAATCCAGCCACATTAAGACACAGAGTGCATGTTACTGCCAGGTGGAGGGGTGACGGCATGCATTCAGATCACCATCAGCATCATGTGTCTGATGACGGTGGAGCTACACAGACGGTAGCTGAGGCCTCACTTCTTACTGTGAAACCTGAACATGTCATCTGCTCTCCACTGCAGATCCATCTTTGAGTGCCACACCAGGGTCAGAGTGTTTAGTGGTGTCACAGAGAACTAAATCTGGCATTGAGCTGAATGCTGTCGCCTCTTCAGCATCTGGAGCATCTCTACATTTCAGAGATGATGCTTCCAGCTGTTGAAGTAAACGTTCAGCCGGATGAAAGCGGTGCCAGGCGCTGCCGACGTTTCAGGTGATTGTTCGAACTTCTCAGCCCTCCTGCAGGGGATCCTGAGAGCGCTCCTCCAGCCAGACAGGCACTGATCCTGCACACTGGACCACTTAGGAGACATGTATGCAAAGTTCAGAGTTCCATCATCACCTCTTGTATCTTCAGTAGCTCCCTGTGAAAACCAGGTTTCCTCCATTAGTCTCTTCGCAGAGAACACTCTGTTAAAGGAGGAGCCGCTGCGTTCACGGCATGCTGCTCTCGTGTCATAGCGCCGCTCCAAAATAGACTCTGTGAAGTCACGCAGCATGTGTGAGTGAGGATGTGTGAACCTTCAGTCTGCTGTGAAGATCGGAGGAGCTTCTGAACTTGAATGTGCTCTTGTCATCGAAGTGCTCGTCATCACTTGTTTAGTCACTGAGCGAACGTCTCTAATGGGAGTACATTATGACCTGTGAGCAGCATAAGGACGGGATAGAAGGGCGTTGTGGACGAGGACACGTTGTGGGTGAGGACAGCGTTGTGGGTGCGGACAGTACTGTGGGTGAGGACAGTGTTGTGGGTGAGGACAGCACTGTGGGTGAGGACAGCACTGTGGGTGAGGAAAGCGCTGTGGGTGAGTGAGGACATCGTTGTGGGTGAGTGAGGACAGCGTTGTGGGTGAGTGAGGACAGCGTTGTGGGTGTGGACACCTTGTGGGTGAGGACAGCGTTGTGGGTGAGGACATCGCTGTGGGTGAGGACAGCGTTGTGGGTGAGGACACCTTGTGGGTGAGGACAGCATTGTGGGTGAGGACAGCACTGTGGGTGAGGACAGCGTTGTGGGTGAGGACACCTTGTGGGTGAGGACAGTGTTGTGGGTGAGGACAGCGCTGTGGGTGAGGACAGCGTTGTGGGTGAGGACACCTTGTGGGTGAGGACAGCGTTGTGGGTGAGGACAGCGTTGTGGGTGAGGACAGCGCTGTGGGTGAGGACAGCGTTGTGGGTGAGGACAGCGTTGTGGGTGAGGACAGCGTTGTGGGTGAGGACAGCGCTCAGTGAACAGGGACTTAGTCTCACTTGTAAATGAGCCAACATAACGCTCTGCTGTGAATGAACTGAGCAACAGTCTGAGACACACTCACACATTCACGCCGTCCTTTAGCATGAACACACAGGCGCTAGCAGCGATGTGACCAATCAGCTGCCTCCCTGTCCCCTCTGGCTCTATTCCTGCAGGTTGTTACTGGAGTAGAAACTGGACGTCTCCGATACGGTTTTGGAGACGCTCCGGGACGATGACCCATTTGAGGTGAGGTCCAGGGAGGAGCTATGTGGTCTGGCTCCGACCGCCGCCCCACCGGGCCTTGTACCCGCTGTCGCCTTGGCCTCGGGCTGCTCCATTTCATCCCCGACCTGGAGGACGGTGGACACGGTGGTCTCCATCCGGCTGGCCTTGTAAACACTCGTCTGGGACTGAAGGTAGCGAGTGGACTTGAGCTCCAGGCCTTCGTAAGAACCTTGAGGGACGCAGGGACAGAACCGGAAGGCTTGTTTAAAACCAGCACGAAACCTGTGAAAGAAAAACACCGTTAGTTTCATTTATTATTATTATTATTATTATTATTATCATTATCATTATTAGTCTTTATTTAATCAGGTTAATCTAGTTTAATATTATTATAATTAGAATTATAATTGTTATTGTTATTATTATTATTATTGTTATTGTTATTGTTATTATTATTATTATTATTATTGTCATTATTAGCCTTTATTTAATCAGGTTAATCTAGTTTAATATTATTATAATTATAATTATAATTGTTATTATTATTATTACTATTATTATTATTGTTATTATTATTATTATTATTATTAGCCTTTATTTAATCAGGTTAGTCTGGTTTAATATTATTATAATTATTATTATTATTATTAGCATTTATTTAACCAGAGGCCTGTACTACGAAGCGAGTCAGACATACCCAGGGTATCTTCTTGTTATCTGGTTTCACTAACCCTAACAAACGAGATCCCGCTAAGCGGTCCTACGAAGGTAGTTATCAACTCGGTAAATCAACGCAGAGTTTCTCCATCTGGATATGAGCGCGTTCACTTGAACGGGGAGGTGTCTGCAGTTTATGACCAATCACAGACATGGACAAGTCTACTGATTTGCAGACAGACAGGCAGAGAGACACATTTTACAAAGTTAGAGTAAACTATATTAGACAAAGACTAAGAAGGTAAACACTTAATCCAGACTAACAGTAACACAGATGAAGCTGCCAAATGTAGGAAGTACAAAGAGTAAAAGAAAAAACGATGTGTGAATGCGTAAATTAACAGACTTATTAATTAAACGGAACACTCAAAAGTAAGATATGGTCGGCTAGATATAAATAGCTTTCAAGAGTCAAATAGATGAATGGATTACACTTCTTTGTACCCTATGAGTAGCATGTGGCGTCTATGACCATTTCAAACTTCTTTCAGCTGCCCCCCTCTCCAGCGGTGTGAAACGGACTCAAGAGCAAGTAAAAAAAATAAATATAAAAATATAATTCAAAGCGGTAAACACCCTCAGCATAAATCCAGCTGTCCTTCCTGCATTTGTCAGTTTAAACTGTGTTGTTTTTAGTCTGGATTATGACTGTAACTTCTTCATATGTGTGTAATAATAATAATAATAAATAATACATTTTATTTAGTTGCGCCATTCTGGACACCCAAGGACACCTTACAAGGATCATTTTAAACATAGACAGATAAAAACAAATAAAAACAACTGGACATGACAGAGACATATTTGTACAGACACATAGGATGGGTGCTGATGAGTACGAGAGAGAGTAGGCCAGTTTAAACAGGTGGGTTTTGAGGAAGGATTTGAATGATGTGATATTGTCAGACTGCCGGATGTGTGGGGGGAGTGAGTTCCATAGCCTGGGAGCAGAGCAGCTGAACGCTCTAGCTCCCATGGTGCTGAGGCGTGAGGTGGGGGTGGTCAGAAGACCGACAGATGATGAGCGGAGGGAACGGGAGGGGGTATACTCCTGAAGGAGGTCTGTGAGGTAGGTGGGGGCAAGGTTGTGGAGGGCTTTGTAGGTGATCAGAAGGTTTTTGTAGTCGATCCGGGATTTAACAGGGAGCCAGTGTAGTTGGATGAGAATAGGGGTGATGTGGTCGGAGGATTTGGTGCGGGTAATGATACGGGCGGCAGAGTTCTGAATGATTTGAAGTCTGTTGAGTAGTTTGGTGGAAAGGCCAGAGAGGACAGCGTTGCAGTAGTCGATCCGGGGTGTGACAAATGCGTGAACCAGGATTTCAGTGCTGGAGTGAGACAGGGATGGGCAGAGTCTGAAGATGTTGCGGAGGTGGAAGAAAGCAGTCCGGTTGACTTTTTTATGTGGGGTGTAAAGGAGAGGGTGCTGTCCAGGGTGACCCCGAGGCTCTTGACATGGGTGGAGAACAGTACTGAGAAGCCATCAATGGTGAGGTTTGGAGCAGTGGTGTGTTGTGATTGGGAGATGATGTTTTTGGAGCCGATGAGCAGGGCCTCGGTTTTATTGCCGTTGAGTTTTAAGAAGTTCCTGCTCATTCAGCTCCTGATGTGTTGTAGGCAGGTGGTGAGGGAGGTGGGTGGCAGGGCAGCAGTGGGTGTAGTTGAAATGTAGACCTGTGTGTCGTCGGCATAACAGTGGAAAAGGACATTGTGATGACAGAGGATAGTGCCAAGGGGAAGGAGGTAAATGATAAATAGGAGTGGACCCAATACTGACCCCTGGGGGACACCCCGTGAAACAGCGGAACACCCTGACCTGTGGTTGCCCAGTTGTACAAATTGTTGTCTGCCGGTGAGGTATGAGGAAAACCGTGCGAGTGCAACACCATGGTCAGATGTTGCAAACACCTCCTCGTTCATGTGAACGTGCTCATAACCAGACAAAGAAACCCTGGGTTGACTTACCGAGTTGATAACCAGCTTCGTAGTACAGTTTAGCGAGATCTTGTTTGTTAGGTTAAGTGAAGCCAGATAACGAGAAGATACCCTGGGTATGTTGAACTCGCACAAAGCGAGTTTGCAGCATCTGACCAATCACAGACATGAACACTGACAGACAGGTTGAATGGCACATTTAACAAAGGAAGAGTAAACTATATTAGACATATACGAAGAAATTAAACACTTAATCCAGACTAAAAGTAGCACAGTTGAAGCTGCCAAATGCAGGAAGGACTGCTGGTAAAAGAAAAATCTCCTGATGTGTGAATGCGTAAATTAACAGACTTATTAATTTAATGGAACACTCAAAAGTCAGATATAGTCGTCCAAATATAAATAGCTTTAAAGAGTGTAATAGATGAAAGGATTACACCTATTTTAACCCTGCATGTACAAATTGGCATCTATGACTATTTAAACATCCTTTCAGCTGCTTCCCTCCTCTCCGACGGTGTGAAACGTACTCAAGACGAAGTAAAAATAAATAAATATAAAAATATAATTCAAAGCGGTAAACACCCACAACATAAATCCAACTGTCCTTCCTGCATCTGTCAGTTTAAACTGTGTTGTTTTTAGTCTGGATTATGACTGTAACTTCTTCATATGTGTGTAATATTATCATATAATCACCGCAGTGAGCTCTGATTGGTCAGTAGGAGGTGCTTTCATATGAGTTGATCTCTTATCTGGAACATAACCCGCTCCGGAGCAGGTTGGCCGTTCAGCATAAGTTACCATGGAGATCTACCCCGGTAAGAAGTGATCCAGCTTCGTAGGACGGAAAACCCAGAGTTAACTCTGAAGTTACCTCGATAACCGCAAATCCTGCTTCGTAGTACAGGCCTCAGGCCTCTGGTTAGTCTAATTTATTATTATTATTATTATTATTATTATTAGCCTTTATTTAACCAGGTTAGTCTCATTTAGTTTGGTTCATGTGCACATTTCAAAATGGTGCACATGAACTACTGGATCACCCACCAGCGCTGAAAATACACCTGCAACACCTGACATTACTGAGGAATATATTTGAATAAAAACATTACGGTCACTTTAACTCTTCATTTGCTGGTCAGTGTACACCAAAGACAATACAACATCATGTGTTAAAGGCGTGGCAGGGATGAAGATCATGGATGAGGTCAGCTACATGGACTGTGCTTTATGCTTCTTTAATAAACTGTAGATCATAAAATGAAGAGTTTAATCATACTATACAGCAAATGGCATCAATGTTGTTGCAGTGTAGTTTACAGAAATATGAGAGAAATAAAATCACAACACAGGGTCCTGAACCGAATCAGTATTTGCGGAGTGGAGAGAAACATATTTACTGTATATATACAGTATATACTGAGGCCACAACTAACTAATTTATGTGCACCAGATATAATCTGTTCCCTCAGTAGAACCCGTCACAGAACCCCCGGTGCCAGGATGTGATAAAGACTGTCAGTGCGTCATGACGGGGAGGTCTCCGATTAAAGGGGGTGAGATTAGTGAATATGATTGGCCTCTAATCAGCCCCCCGATAATAATGTGTACCACCCTGTGCCCAAGTGTGCAACAGGTGTGCCAAGTTCACCTGACCACAAAAGTACCAGAAGTGCACTTGGCAAGGCCGTCGATGGAGCTGAACTCTTTTCAAAGTGTCCATTTCCAACACGCCTGTTGATGTGCAGGATGAACTATGTAGTATAATGGATCAAAACCACACGTCTGATGTGTACATTAACACGGAGGGTTCTGTGGTTATTTTACAGCAGTCTGCTGTTACGTGCACTACATAGAACCTGCCGAACAGCTGTGTGTAATGGTTCTCTGTAATTGGCAGTCTCTATGTGCACTTATCTCCTGCAAATTAACCAAAACCTGCCAACGTCTTCATTAAATTGAGGTCATGAATTACTATCTTGTGCGCTTAAATTAATCAAAACGTGTCAACAATTTCAAAATTATATCTAGTGTGCACAAATTAGTAAACTGTGGCTTCAATATGTATATTTTTTCTCTCTCGGGCTCTGGAAGTATTTACATATTCAGCTGTCAACATTTTTCTTCCACTTCACACCATCTAATGCAGCCGATGTGGAAATGTTCCCCATCTGACCGACTGTTTACTGTCTGCAACAGAACAGAGGAACAGACTGACTGGTAGAGATGGAATGTAAGACTGTGTACCTGAAGCCCTCTCATGTTAATTAACACTTAACGTGACATTTACTGATGACCTTTATTGAAAGGCTCATTTCAGCAGGATAAAGCACAGAGGGAAGAGATGACTGAACAATAAGAAGAGATGAAGAAATCAGACGTCACTAAACACACCAACACAGACAGACAGACAGATAGATGGATGAAGAGGAGAAGAGGGGGGGAAAAGGGGAAATGTCAATCTCTGAGAGCAGCAGAGGGATGAGGAGAGATGCTTGGAGATGAGATGAGAGGATCATCATCGGTCACACATTTGAATTTAAATAGCTGAGCTGATAGAGAGTTCTCCTATACAGAATGATGATGACTAACCCTGCGTTCACCGACGTCCAGCCCACATACTCTCATTTTTAGGACATTTCCAGGAGGCGAAAGTGTGAAATCTCATTTCTCTGACAGCACAAAGACAATTAACAGGTGGCCGCGTGCAAGACAATGAGACAATGGGAGGTGATTGATTAAAGACAACAAGCAGAGACGATCATCTGCCTTCATTTTAATAACAACCATCTTTTTATTCATTGATATTTCTGTTGACAGGCAGAATACAGATAAGGCCACAGTTTGACAGTAAATAGTTGATGTTCACAGTGGGATTCAGTCTCAGAGAGGGTTATAAAGTTTGTTCTAACTTCACTTCATGTGTGGAAGTCTTTGAGGTGTGGAGAGTTTCTTTCTAGAGAAGTGACAAAGTGAGAATCAGTAGCCTCACCACTGAGCTGTCATCTGCTTTACTGAGGCAGCTGTGGAGGACGGACTACTGACTCTGTGACTCTGTGTGTGATGATCGCTGCTAAACAAGGACGTCATGTTTTCCCCCTGAAGTGTTGTCATCTTTTCTTTAAAAATGTGGACATATTCCCTCAACAAATGAGGCTATTATTTTGTCATGATCTTGAAAAGGTTTTTAAGGATAGCATCACCAATCAGGAGTCTGTATTGGAAATGAATAATTGACGAGATGATTCAAACCATGGAGTTATGAATAATGTAACAAAACACTGTACCCATGAAGGAAATTAAGTAGTAATAATAGTTTTGAAATGATTTACAAGTACTACAAGTACTCCAGTATTCAAATAATGGCCATCAACAACAACATGAATAAAAACCAAAGCAGTACATACCAATAATACAACAATACTGTCATTCACTATTTCATTTCATTGCTTCTATCAAGCTGTTGTCAATGAAACTCAGCACTTCCTGCAGAGGTGGCCCTATAGGTGGAATAGGCCAATGCTAGGGGCGCCATCCATTCATCCATAGGGGTGCCATTCATCTATAAGGGTGCCATTCATCCATAGGGGCGCCATCCATTCATCCGTAGGGGTGCCATTCATCCATAGGGGCGCCATCCAGTCATCCATAGGGGTGCCATTCATCCATAGGGGTGCCATCCATTCATCTATAGGGGTGGCATTCATCCATAGGGGCACCATCCATTCATCCATAGGGGTGGAATTCAATCATCCATAGGGGTGCCATCCATTCATCCATAGGGGAGCCATTCATCCATAGGGGTGCCATCCATTCATCCATAGGGGTGGAATTCAATCATCCATAGGGGTGCCATCCATTCATCCATAGGGGAGCCATTCATCCATAGGGGTACCATCCATTCATCCATAGGGGTGCCATCCATTCATCCATAGGGGTGCTATTCATCTATAGGGGCGGCATTCAGCCATAGGAGCGCCCATCCATTCATCCATAGGGGCCGCATTCATTCATAGGGGTGCCCATCCATTCATCCATAGGGGCCGCATTCATTCATAGGGGTGCCATTCATCCATAGGGGTGCCATTCATCCATAGGGGCGCCATTCATCCATAGGGTCGCCATTCATCCATAGGGTGCTATTCATCCATAGGGGCGCCATCCATTCATCCATAGGGTCGCAATTCATCCATAGGGTCGCCATTCATCCATAGGGGCGCAATTCATCCATAGGGGCACCTATTAAATAGGCCCTATTCACCAGGCAAAAAGACAGAAGTAATGTGATGACTGAAGTTGAAGTTAGCCACTATTGTTCCAGTAGCTGAGAACTACTCAGGTTCATAGAAAGTAAAGGTAAGTGGAAACTGTACACTTCTTAGGACAGCTTGCATTCAAACATATGTTTACTTCCATTATTCCCCCAGATTTGTGTATACGCTCTCTGTCTCTAATATAAGACACATTCAAATGCAGACCTGCTTCTCTCTGCAGCTGAAGTAGATATTTGAGAGTTTCCAGTAGCTAAATGTGTAATAGGATGTATTTGTGTGTATTTCCAATAGCTAAATGAGTAATAGGATGTAGGATGTGTGTGTGTGTTTGGTGCTGACCAACCTGTCGTTGAGGCAGCAATAGATGATGGGGTTGTACATGGTGGAGCTCATAGCCAGCCACATGATGGCCAGGTAGACCTGCTGGATAAACCTTTCTTCAAACATCTCGGGGAAGAACTGGTGCAGCAGGAAGAAGACGTGGTAGGGCAGCCAGCAGATGGCAAACGTACACACCACCACGATCATCATCTTCACCACCTGTCGGGACACACCACAGTACCATTTTGTCTTCATTTTGTCCTCCCCGTCCATTCTGGTGTGTGTCCATGTATTTTACATCACTACACCATTATTATTATTATTGCAAAGGCCTTCATGCTGCAAGAGATGCTGCAGGTTGTCAAAAGACCAGACTCAATGATCCTGTCATAAACAGTCTAACAGAACACATGCTCCATAAATAATACAGAATACATATAAAACCATCAATCAGAACCGTATTACAGGCGGTGCTGTCAGGTTTCTGCTTGTTTTACTGATCTCTAATGATGCTGCTCTACACTGATTGTCTCCTCTGAGACTCTCCTCTCTTTAACCGGCCTCTCTGTTTCCTCAACAAGTGGTGACCAATCTGTCCGTCCACAAAAAAACTCCTCTGCTTTGAACTTTCTGTCTCTGGCAATGAACTGAAAATAATAGATGGACAGACGCCACAGATCTGTGAAGCAGCCTCATTAGATGAGGAGGCAGACGGCTGTCTGTCCTGCACATGTAACATGATCAAGAGATTTTTACAATCAATAAGGAAGACTGAAAAATGTGTGTTTGCAGTATGTTTGCTTAAAAAGGTTGTTTCTAAGATTTTTGTCTATCACAGCTTCTGAGATACGTCATGTCCTTTCTCCCACGGACATGTCTCAATCCTGTAGCTGTACGGCCGGTAGGAGAGAAGAGTCTTAATGCTAACGTTAGCAGATATAATACCATGGATGCCATTCATCTAAGGCTGCATCCCAAAGCTCTTAATTGCATCCCTGTTTCCCTCACTTGCGTCTTTTCCTTGCGTCTTAGTCCCTCCCACCAGGAAAGCATGAAGAGACGCAAGGAAACCATGTGAGGAGAGAGGAAACGAGGAAATACGTTTTAAGAGACATGAGATGGTCGTTTCCTCTGAAGCGTCACGTGAAGCGACGTCCGTTTTTGATGACAGCAGCAGCTGATCACAGCTGGATCAGCTGTTTATGTCTGAACTGTACTAATACTAATAAAGACAAGTGCAAGCTGCAGTCTGTATTTCTACTGTGGACTGAGTCCTGCTTAGAGGCTCAGGAAACATCTCTACTGGCACAATATCTTTATATTATTTATTCATTATTAGCGTCTGTAGTTACTGATATTCTGATTGTGAGTTAATTATTTCATAACCCAGAATATGACTATAGTGTCTTTTGAACACTGGACATTATTTATTAGGCTAAAGGGAAAATGTAAATGATGTAACTCATATCAAACCCGAATTATCAGCCTCATGTGACTGAATGGAAATGAGGATAAATGATGTAAAAGGTGTTTGTTGCTGACAGACAGACTCTCCTTCTTTCTCTGACTTTATTAGTATCATTAATAAAAGTTAACGGGGAAAATAACAGATCAAGAAAAGAAAAAAAGAAAATGATCTTGAATCTGTTTGTCAGGTGTTATAAACCCCTCTGACTGTCAGGCTGCTTCACTGACGGTGTGTGAAGGAGAGACACTGCAGGTCCTTCTGCTGCTGTTCAGAGCTTCAGTTAACACAGATTATAACTAGATGGTGAATCAGAAGACAACTAGAATATAAAACTTTTAATCTGTGATCTGTTTTCACTCCGGTATAAAACTCCAGTGAAGTTGAGAGGTAAGGTTATCAGATCAGTCTGATCGGCAGCAGCGTCCAATCAGTAACTGATATCCAATAAGGGGGCGTGTCGGTTGGTAAAAGACTTCCGTGGAGGACACACTGGTGTATCCTCGCTCCTCACTCCTCCGGCAAGCCTCCTCGATCCTCGCTCCTCGCTCCTCGCTCCTCGATGCACAAATAAGAGCTTTGGGACGGTCTTCAAGATGGCGCACCAGAACAACTTCCGGTTCAAGCGAAGAGCGAGGAAATGAAAATGAAGAGCTTTGGGATGCAGCCTAAGATGCAAGGAAAAGACGAAAGTGAGGGAAACGTGGATGCAATTAAGAGCTCTGGGATGCACCCAGTGTGTTTCCCGCCTCTGTGATTACCTGCCCGCCCTAATTAGTCTCACCCGCCCCTGATTACCCTCCTCCCTGGTGTATTTAGTCTAAAGGCCTTTCCCATTTGTAATTTCATACGGCTCGATTTCTCTCCTCGACTCCTCTCCTCGACTCCTCTCCTCGACTCCTCTCCTCGACTCCTCTCCTCGACTC
Source organism: Sebastiscus albofasciatus (assembly GCA_916701655.1). Taxonomy (NCBI): domain Eukaryota; kingdom Metazoa; phylum Chordata; class Actinopteri; order Perciformes; family Sebastidae; genus Sebastiscus; species Sebastiscus albofasciatus. The sequence goes on along the minus strand of CAKAOI010026211.1, from coordinate 33,270 downwards.
CTCTCCTCGCGTCTTAGTCGCGCCCACGGGAGATGCGAGCGGAGGAGGCGAGGAAAAGACACGAGGAGAGAGGAAGAGAGGAAATATGTTTTTAGAGACATGAGACGTCCTTTCTTCTGAAACGTCACGTGAAGCGACGTCCATTTCTGATGACAGCAGCAGCTGATCACAGCTGGATCAGCTGTCAGTCGGCTTTAACAGCTGTTTATGTCTGAACTGATCTAATACTAATAAAGAAACAGAGTTATCAGAGCAGCAGTGATTCCTCTCTGTAGTCTGTTACCTGTTTAACAAACACCTGCACATGAATACCAGCTGCAGTCTGTATTTCTACTGTGGACTGAGTGCTGCTTAGAGGACCAAGAACCATCTCTACTGGAACAATGCCTTTATATTATTTATTCATTATTAGCGTCTGTATTTATTGATATTCTGACAGTAGTAGTGATGTATTAGGCTGAATGTTTCAGGGAAAATGTAAATGATGCAACTCATATCAAACCCGACGCTCAGGAATTATCAGCCTCATGTGACTGAATGGAAATGAGGATAAATGATGTAAAAGGTATAAAAGACAGACTCTCCTTCTCTCTCTGACTTTAACTGGATCCTTAATAAAAGTTAATGAGTGAAATAACAGATAATCAAAAGAAAACTTTCTAATAATTGAAAAAAGTTGACTGAGGTCCGTTTGTTGTCAGGTTTTACAAACCCCTCTCCCTGTCAGACTCCTTCAGTGGCGGTGTGTGAAACAGAGCTCCTGCAGTCCTCCTGCTGCTGGCAATAAGGGGGCGTGTCGGTCGGTGATAAACTTCCGTGGAGGAGACGCTGGAGGATACACTGGTGTATCCTCGCTCCTCGCTCCTCGCTGCGCATTTTATGAATTGGGACATCCTTCAAGATGGAGGACTGAGATTGATTTCCGGGTCACAGCCGGAGGAGCGAGGAGGCGAAAAATGATGAAATGAGATGCAGCTCAGGTGTGCAGTTTCTCTCCTCTTTTAAGCCCTACAGAAAGGGCGTCGTTACCCCCTGATTGGCCAAGAGGGGAATGCACCAAGCTGCTCTCAACTATCATTTAAGAGCCAGTACCCACACCCTGCGCAGCAGGTGAACTGAATAACCCTCTAATCACTCAGCAATTCAACCAAAGAAACACCAGGGAAAAGATAAATGACAGCAAGCACCAGAGAATTGGCAGCTGCCACAATATTATCAGAATAAAATCAGAAGTTTACGAGAAAAAAAGTCGTAATATTACGAGAAAAAAGTTGTAATATTATGAGAATAAAGTCATAATATTATGAGGAAAAAGTCGTAATATTATGAAAATAAAGTCAGAACTTTACAAGAAAAAAGTCGTAATATTATGAGAATAACGTCGTAATATTACAAGAAAAAAGTCATAACTTTATGAGAAAAACAGTCGTAATATTATGAGAATAAAGTCAGAACTTTATGAGAAAAAAGTCGTAATATGAGAATAAAGTCATAACTTTACGAGAAAAAATCGTAATATTATGAGAATAACGTCGTAATATTACAAGAAAAAAAGTCATAACTTTACGAGAAAAAATCGTAATATTATGAGAAAAAAATCATAACTTTATGAGAAAAAAAGTCGTAATACGACTTTTTTCTCATAATATTACAACTTTTTTAATCATGAGATGCATCAGTCAGTGTAATTATTGGTACATAGTGTCCACATTCAGTAACCAACATCCTCACTATATTATGCAACACCAAAGAAATGTCACTGGATGGCACCACAGACACATTTTCTCTACATTTCATGTCTATGTGCCTATTAAGTGATCGCGTCCCACATTAAATCAGTGTTATTGCAGCTATATTCTTGATCTTTTTCATTTCCTTTTGACAAATACAGTTGATGAGAGATGACATGAGTGTTGAGGGGGTAGTAAGTGTCTCTAATACAAAAGGGGAAAAATATACGTTCACTACCAGAATTAAATGCATAAATATGAAAGTCATGCTGGAGAAAAAAGGAGAAATATTGCATGTGATTAACTACAAAATGAGAATACTAGAAGTTGCATTTTCACTGTGATTTATTAAATTCAGTAACTTGATAAGCCAGGTCTCCTCTGCAATTGTTCCAAAGTCAAAGGGCCCTGTGGGGATTGATTCAGTCAGTGTAGACTTGTGACATCCCAGAACACCCTGGTTGAGGCTTTCAGGCTTTATTGTATAAGAAAAACTGGGTGCCTATAATATAACCGGAGGCCAGATGTTAATAATAATCACTTCCCAGAAAGGCTGACGTCTTTCCAGACAGAGATCACTTTGGTCTAAGAGCTGAATTTTACAATTTAATTAGCTCCATAATCATAACTTTTCCAGTTTTGTAATGGGATAATCATTACACTCACCCACTCAGACCATGATTGGGTGTTATTGCAAGCTAACAGTGGTGTTTTAAGTGAAAGGCTTATACTGTAATCTCATACTGTATATAAATGTGGTTGGTGAGCGGTTGGTAGTCGTCTTGCTTTGTACTTGATTATGTGTCAGTTCTGTTGGGGCTGAGGGACTCTTTGATTAAATTGTTAATCAATCATGTGTTTCTGTCATTAACAGTTAATGATTAAAACATACATACATACGTTCATAAGTGTTAGGGAAATGTCCCTGCCCCCTACTATACATGATACTCACTTCACTGTTTAATTGTTGTTTAAATGAATTTGACACTTTCCTACCAGCCTGTTTGGATCCAGTTACAGCAGCCAACTCCTTAACTCTGTCATTCATGTGGTGCTATGTCTGCCACAAATTGTCATCAGCGTACAACACGACAAACAAAACAAATGTCTATATGCTCTTCTTGTTTTTCCAGGAGAATTATGAGCGAATGAAAGTTATTGTTGATGAACTGAAAAGCCGGACAGAGAAGGTGAAATTGGGTAGGTGTGAGCACATGACGCATTACACACTACACTAAACACAAATTCATCACTTTGTGTTTTTATTCCAACATTTCAGGCCATCTGGGTGATGAAAGTGTCGACAAAACATAGATAGATATGAAGGCTTTGAGGGCCTGCTCTGCTCTCACATGTGAATGTGCAAACTCAGAGTAACAACTGGTTCTTAATCAACTTGCTTCAGTAAATAAAGGGTAAAAGCTGTAAGCTCTGTGTGCAAACATTGACAGTCACACCTTTATTTACAGTGCTACTAGTACTTATCTAACTTTCAGTAGACTGCAGTGTATAACTACAGTTAGTTTCATGACAGTTGATGCAATAGAGTGTAAAGAAGTGCATGCATACTAAATGTTTATCTTAGTATTAATGTGTAGGGTATACACTCACCGGCCACTTTATTAGGTACACCTTGCTAGTACCGGGTGATCTTCTGCTGCTGTAGCCCGTCTGCTTCAAGGTTGGACGTGTTGTGCGTTCAGAGATGCTATTCTGCATACCTTGGTTGTAACGAGTGGTTATTTGAGTTCCTGTTGCCTTTCTATCATCTCCAACCACTCTGCCCATTCTCCTCTGACCTCTGACATCAACAAGGCATTTCCGTCCACACAACTGCCGCTCACTGGATATGTTTTCTTGTTGGGACCATTCTCTGTAAACCCTAGAGATGGTTGTGGTGAAAATCCCAGTAGATCAGCAGTTTAATACTCAGACCAGCCCGTCTGGCTCCAACAACCATGCCACGTTCAAAGTCACTTCAATCCCCTTTCTTCCCCATTCTGATGCTCGGTTTGAACTTCAGCTAGTCGTCTTCACCATGTCTAGATGACGTAATGCATTGAGTTGCTGCCATGTGATTAGCTGATTAGCTATTTGTGTTAACAAGCAATTGAACAGGTGTGCCTAATAAAGTGGCCGGTGAGTGTATGTTTGTGGTTTGGGTTAGGATCTACACTTTGACACATGCTACATCAACACTGGATGATCCAAAGTGTTGCCAAATTGTTTGTTAGCATGCCTTTTATTTGTATAAATCCAGGTGGGGGAGAAAAAGCCAGAAGACTTCATACATCTCGTGGGAAACTCCTGCCTAGAGAGCGTATCGACAGACTGCTGGACCCAGGGTACAGTATCATCTACTTCCATCTTTGACTCAAAATTCATGGCTGACTCATATCCAGCAGATCAGATGCAAAAGATTTGCAGTGCTCTGGTTTGACGTCGTTACACAAACCATGGCGCAGGTAGTTTTGAGAACACTGGCCTCTTACTGTTAACTGTACACCCCTACTTTGAACATCTCAAGTGTAAAAGAGCTATTTTAAATTGCAAGCCTGTATTACATGTTTTTTTAATTTGGTTTTCTTGCAGGACCCCTTTCTTGGAATTCTCTCAGTTCGCAGCATATGAATTGTATGGAAAAGAGGAAGTCCCAGCAGGCGGTATACTCACTGGGATTGGGCGGGTTTCAGGGTAAGCACCATGAAAGAGCAGATCTATCTGCTAAAAACAGACTTCAAAATAGAATTTTAAGCCACTTTCTGTGCCTCATTAAATGCAGATTAAACATCGACAACTAGATGCAAAATATTCAGATTTTAAAGTCTATGATAATTACATGGGGTGTTAATTTCATCTTTGTGACTTGTAATTAGCTTTTTGGTTAGTTTCCAATGAGATTTCCCTCGAGTACTCCAGGTGCACCACAAATTTCAATGTTTTCTTTTTAATTATTTCTCATAGGGTGGAATGTGTTATTGTTGCAAATGATGCTACAGTCAAAGGGGGAACATACTTCCCAGTTACAGTGAAGAAACACCTTCGTGCGCAAGAAATCGCCCAGCAGAACCACTTGCCATGCATTTACCTGGGTGAGTTTTTCTGTATTTGAAAGAGTTTGGTAAAACAAGAAACCTTTACTTACAAAAGGGGGGAAATACATAAATAATACTATACTATACTATACTATAGCATACTATATGTTGTATTTTCACTATGATTTATTAAATTCAGTTACTTGATCAGCAAGGTCTCCTCTGCAGTTGTACCAAAGTCAGTTAGTTTTTTTTCTTGGGCATCTTCTTTGGACATCCCAGAAGTCCCAGGTTGAGGCTTTCAGACTGCATTTTATCGTCTAATGAAGACTGGGTGCCTGTAATATACCCAGAGACCAGATGTTAATAATACTCACTGAGTTCTCTAAATATTCTGATGTTCTTGACTCCTTTAGTGGACTCGGGAGGGGCCAACCTTCCCAGACAGGCCGACGTCTTTCCAGACAGAGATCACTTTGGACGTATCTTCTACAACCAGGCCAGACTGTCTTCAGAGGGAATATCACAGGTATGTTTGCTTTATAACATTGCATTTCACATGTTGATCATATGACACGCTTAGAGCAGCTGGCACTTTACCATGACTTCATAATTTGCTTGTCTATCTTTGGTTACTGTCTTCTACTGTAGCCTATGGTTGTTGTCTTGGGTAGTATATTTGTTGTATTTGACAAGCCATAGTCTGTTTTGGCTCCTTCAAATCAGAGTGAAATTGATACTTTTGGTTTGTTTTCTATTTAGTCTGGTTCGGTTTCACAGTGCACAAATTAAAGTGGACCAAATAAAAAAAAATAAGCTGCTGAGGGGTGTGTACGAAGGAGCGAATTTATCTTTTTCGTCTCGAAAGCTGCCACTTCTATGCAGGGAATCGCGGACTTTAATATATTGCTGTCAAAGTGATTTTACTTTCACTCTGCACTGATCTACTGTGCACAAATCCCTTCTCCTCCAGTTTATCCCGAATGACTTTATAAATGTCACTATTTTTTATTTCTGTATGTTCTCTCCGGCCCAGATGTCAAGCAAAAAGTCAGTCCTCTGCCTTGTTAACCTGACGTCTACCTGTGTTCATCTCAACAAATGCCCACACAGGCAGCCTGCTTTTGGTTCGCTCTGAAACAGTCCGTGATCACCTCTTGCAGGCGGTCTTGGACCCGTTGTTTTGGTCCACACCAGAGTACGATTACTGTGTTCACAACTGCCCAAACGAACTGCAGCAGAGTTTGTTTAAAACGGACAAAATGTTGTTTTGTGAAAGCGCCCTAAAATAATTTATGCGTTGATTCATGGATCAGTTCTTAGAAGCAGACAGGGGTGTCTGAAAAATTATATCAGAAAGAGCAGGGGTGGTAAATTTAAATGAACTGCACTACTGTAGGTTATTCATCTTTTCATTGTCTGCAGGCAACTGATCCATCTTTGCTATTGACTACCGAAGGAAACACATCCTTGTGTTTGAAAACAAGACAAAAAGAAGTCAGTTAGTGTGAGAGCTGATAAATGTGATGGGTGCTGTAGAGGAGTCAGGTCTTGATCTCACATCTCTCCAGTAGACCCAGAGGTTATAAACACAGATGAATATGTTCACACAACTTCAACAAACTGAATCGCTAATATTGTCTCTCCCAATGATTCAGGTTATATATTATTCAAAGCTTTTCCTTCTGTGGTATTTATTCTTTTTGCTTAAGGTTTTTTTTCCCCCCTCCAGCCATGTTTAGTATTACCGCCACATCTACTGCTAGATTGCTGTATTATACATTTCCGAGTCCAGTTGCCAGTGCCCATAACATTGTTGTTAATCGCACTGACAACTCAATTCCTCATTGAAAAGGGCCTGTAAGGACAGGGCCATGAAGGGGCGTAAAATCAATACTGAATCTGAATCCCTACTGGTACGATCAAGTGGAAAGCTACAGACTTGCTCGAAGCTAAGTTGTCCTTGAGCTGGTATTACACTGTCACAGAAATCAGACATTAATTTGATAAGCAGAGCTTTCATGTCTTGCCAATCTTGAATGTCCATTGTTAATATTAGACTCTTTCTTGGCTCTTTCAGATTGCTGTTGTGATGGGCTCCTGCACTGCTGGAGGAGCGTACGTACCTGCCATGGCAGATGAGAGCATCATTGTGCGGAAGCAAGGGACTATTTTCCTCGGAGGGCCTCCCCTGGTAGGACATATTTTTGCTGCCAGATTATATAACACTAGGATAAAAGTTGGAGCATCAAATTGGCTCGTAATCCTGTTAGTGGATTGATGGTTCATATACCATATATAGGTTTTACCAACATCATAAATGAACTTGCATCACCTCACTGTATTATTATCAAACAGATACAATTATATTTTCAATGATAAAGTAACTTACATTCATGACGTTCTTTAAGGGAATCCTTTCCAAATAATATGTAATATTATTATCTCTGAGGGATACCGTCAACATTTATAAGAGATTGAGAGGAAGAAGAAAGGTGAAGAAGAAAACAGGAAGAAGAAAACAATCATAGTGCACATGCACTATCTACTATCTTTGTACTTCGAGGTACGTCTACACTCGCATGCACAGAGGGATTAGGAGAGGAGACGCTGAGTGCACAGAGGCGAGTGTGAACTGTCCACACAAGGTGTAAAAACAGCACTCATGGACTCATCATGACACATTTTGTTCGGAAAAAAAAGCGTGTGTGGGGGAAGCCTCTGAGTGTGTGACAGAGGAATTGTGCTGCTTTAATGACACGAGTCCGCGCTGCCTACTAACCGAGAGTTTAAAGTGCTCCTCCGGTTACCACGGTCCCGCACTGCTGCAGGTTGAGCCACCCTAAGCTTTGAATATTCGCTGTTGATTAATAGCCCAAGTGTGCGGTTTGTGTGACACTCAGGTGAAGTTGCAGGTCTGTTTTCCCCTTTGGCGAATGATAATCCTGAATCCGTGATCAGCATTGCGTGCTTCATTGTTGACATCTACCCGGTGCTTGTTGGTCTAATCGTTGTGCTGACATTATCAGGTAAACGCAAAGTTTCTCAAGAGATACGACGGAACCCGTAAAACAAAAAAAATTCAGCAGTGGCGGTGATATTTTTGCAGCGGCGCAGCGTACAGGGGAATCACTGAAGTTCACTATGATATTGTGTTTGTTGTTTGTGTGTGTTTGAGAGTCTCTGTGCTTTTGTGTTTATAGGTCAAAGCTGCCACTGGGGAAGAAGTTTCTGCAGAGGACCTTGGTGGGGCTGATCTTCACTGCAAGTATGAAATAACAGTATTTAGTATTACATGTTTCTGCTGTTAGAGAAGTGTTGTTTCATCAGCTAAAACATCATTAGTCTGTTGTCCATAAGAAACACTGAGACTCAACCTGAAATAGATTCATTCTTGTCAAAACTTGACAAATAAAGTGGTACTATTATTTTCCAGTGGTGTCATTTATAAGCTGGGTTTACACAGAGAGTATGTTGTTTTCTTTTTGAATTGTGTAAAGTCATAGACACTACTGTATTTGGGGTTGGATTTGTTTTTGTTACTTTAGAAGGAGTGTAATTATATGCATATCACATGTAGATGCAAGGCTACTGGAAGTCTGCGCTGGTGAAAAGAGTGATTCAAACTGGGATTTGCTTCGGGTCAAAATGTTTTTGACATGAGAGGACCCGACCGGGATTGAAACGTTCTTCATTTACATAAATTTAGGGGTTTGGATTCAGTGTGCAGGCATAATTTTTTTTCACTGTACATAAATCTCAATATTTTTATAACACAACAAAACAGGCAGAAAAGGTCAGGGTACAGGTTTTAATACTAGAAACACGTCACACTCTCTTATTAGTGTTATTCTTTTTAAGTAGCGATGTATGTGCAGTAATAATGCCACAGTTATTGATTTGTTGCTTATTTTACAGAAAATCTGGTGTGACCGACCACTACGCTTTAGACGATAACCACGCCATCCATTTAGCAAGAAAGGCAGTGAGAAGCCTCAACTACAGGAAAAATATCGAGGTCAGTCCAATAATGACAATCCTTAAATGGCGGGTCCATTATTATTATTATTATTATTATTATTATTATTATTATTATTATTATTATTATTATTATTTTTTAAGGCTTTTATGTCATCCTCAAGCTTCCCAGTGGTGTTCCTTGTGTATTCAAATCTGAACATTCAAATTTTGGTCGATGAATGTATGTTGTAGTGTCAAAATGCTATTTCCCCAAGCCCTTCTAAAAACCTTCTCCCACGTGACCTGACGTAGGTTTCTACATGATGACGCTGCTTACAGTTAGTGTATTAACATTACATAAGTAACTTAGATGGCGTGCAGCACGCTCCCTGTTTGGAGAAGTAGACAGGACGCATGTGTGGACGCCACATTAGTTCAGATCTGAAAGTCATACGATAATAAACTGACTGATCGATGCAGCGGTAAACCAGAAACTCTGTGTTCTGTGAGGTAAAAGGACTGTTTTTGTGAATCTGGTCTGGTCTTGAAGACTGCAATATAACAGCTTCAGTTCCCTGTCAGAAAGGGCTGTCTGATGGCGAGGTGAAGCTGTGAAAATATTCTAAATATAGCATACACTTAAACTGATATTGATTTATTTTAGGTGGCTAAAATACGTTTTCTTGCTGCTCCCATCCAGTCGCTTTACCTCCGTCAGACAGCCCTTTCTGACGGAGAACTGAAGCCGTTATATCGCTCTCTTCAAAGCCACCAGACTACATTCACACAAACAGTAATTTGACCTTGCAGAATGCAGGGAATGCAGAGTATACATACAACCCCACCTCAAAAAATCCGAACTGACACTTTCAGTTGTTTCCAAACTCAGCTAACTCAGCTAGTGCTTTCTTTGGTAACCTTGAGTTGAATGGGCATTTGAAAAAACGGAAAACAACGCAGATGGACCCGCCCTTTAACAATCATCTTTTATTCTCTAGCAAGTTAAGCTGTCTGTACTTTCTGTTGACGTGGAGTCTGTCATATTTTTCAGGTCACCACAGAACCGACTGAAGCTCCTCTCTACCCTGCAGATGAACTCTACGGCATAGTTGGAGACAACTTGAAACGCAACTTTGATGTCAGAGAGGTACCTGTCCAGTTTCCTGTTCAAGTTATAGGCTGTAATGGAAGGAAATATTCCTTTTTAGATTTCATGTTTCAACTAAATGATGCAAGGGTTTATTAAATATGTAGTTTTTTTTTTTTTCCTGGTGGTTTGAGTCACTTTTGTCATAAAACACGTAATACGCTTATAATGATTAATGTAAAATCATGCCTTAACTCCACTCAGACAGCTTTAGATATAACTTTACCAGGATGCCCTTTAATGTGTTTAATGTGTGTTTGGCAGAGCATTTTCTTTGATTAAATTGATTTATTATAGTGGTACCATCAGATATCAAGATTTATAGAACCTATGCACTTCTGCTTTATACTTTAGATTTATGAAAAACATAAACGAACCTGGCTTTTCCAGGTTCAGATTGCTACTGTAAACAATATTTATCCGTCAGGTCTCTCTGTCAGGAGCTCAGTCGATAAAGGATAGCCAACATCAATCACTTTGTTTTCGCTCTCTGGCAGGGCTCGCCAGATGTTCTCATTTGGTTTAAAGCCTGTGCCTTTGATTCTTGATGTAGACCCAGGAGCAAGAATTACTGCTAACTCTGGAGATGTCAAACTGTTTGTAGTGGAGAACAGTATTGGCAGTCCATTTAGGATACAAGATCAAGTGGCTGCTCCCTCTTTACAGCAGCTTTTCAACTGTAATAGGCTTTTCAACACAGGGCACCCTGAAATCACTTAAGTTAAATCACTCAAGTGAAAATTGCTTCAGTCTGGTGACTTTATATATTTTTCTTATTATTAAGAATTTCTTTGAAAAGATCAAAACCAACAATGAATTGATCTATCATCCCACTAACAAGACTTGTCTGTGTAGCCAAAGCCTGATTTATCTTATTCCTCTGTGCCATAGAGCTCCATTGTTGTCCAAAAGCTATTAAAAACACATCAATGAGCCACATTGTTGCACTGGGTGACATACTCCTTCATTACCATGAACACAGGCATTGTATTTTAGTTGATTGAACGCACACTGTCCTGCTGCTATAGATACTCAATACCACCATATCCATAGTAGCTCCTCACTGGACGCTGATTGGTCTGTACACAAACGCATTACTTAAAGCCTGACACGATTGATTCTTGTGTGATTGATCCCGCAATTTAGGACGGTCCTCGACTAAAGAAATTCTCAGTCATCTAACACTCGTATGATTTTTCTTTGACTTATCGATTAGTTGATTTAATCGACAGATCTGCAAAACTGAGTTTCTCCACAAAGAATCATGCAAAAGCACCACTTTAGATCTCGTGTTTACCAGAGATGTGCTCATAAGTTTGTTGGAAATAAGTCATTTAGCATGAAAAAAGCATAAAAAATGACTAAGCTTCTAAAGAAATCTTAGTCACCTATGATCAAAACGACCTACTAGTCGACTAATCGGGGCACTCCTACGATTCTCCCATGATCTTGTGATATCGCAAGAATACAGCTGCTGTGCTAGATAAGCAGTACCCAGCTGTTTTAGGAAATTACTGTTTTTAAAAAAGAAACAATATATTTATGGCCCATTTTTTACATAGTTACATCCTCAGTAGGAATGAATGAACTCATGGCTTGGATTGGATTTGTTGACAATAACGAAAATATAGAATATCACCAGCGTTTACCCTGTAACACGTCAGATCATATTGTTTAAAACAAACAAACAAATAAATCTATATTGTAAACTTGTTATGCAAGTCGCTGGTCCTGTATTTGGCTTTGCATTATTGGCTTTTACAACTTTCCTCTAACCATTTGATTGCAGGTCATCGCCAGAATTGTAGATGGCAGTAAATTTGATGAGTTCAAGGCCTTCTATGGAGACACACTTGTTACAGGTATGTGAAGTCTTTTCCCTTTCTACAACCCAAAAAAATATGTTTATTGTTATGTTTCATTACTACATTCAACTCTCCATATGTACCTGTTCAGGATTTTCAAGAATATTCGGTTACCCTGTCGGAATCATTGGCAACAACGGAGTCTTGTTTTCAGAGTCTGCGAAAAAGGTAAATATCCTTTTGTACCCAAAGATGACTGAAACGGTAAAAGTGAGTGTTCTCTTAAGAATATATATGGATTTCTAAAGTCTGTTTACAGTATCTCCACAGTGTTATTAGAAATCCTAAAGTTTGCCTCTGGCTTCACAAAACGTTCCGACTCGCGGTACGGCTTCGATCCTGTGATATTATGAACAAACAGGGCAACACCTGTGTAAAGTGTGAAAAGCTAAGCCTCGTGATGGAGTTGTATTTTCAAAGGTGTAAGCATTGTGCTGGCAGTGTGTTTCTCTAAATGTCAAGGACTTTAACTTAATACTGAAGCACTTCAGATAGTGTTCTCTACGGAGATTTGCTGCTTACAACGCCGACTACCAATATTTCTCTCTTGAGGGAGCTTTAGTATTGTAGTAGTGACCTTTCACAGTCAAGGCGCTGCGTTTCTCTCATTTTTTTTTTTTTTATTCTCTCAATACACTCAAATTGCACTTTTCTGGGGCCAATCTCAGGAGTACTCTGATGTATGGCATTGAAATCACAAAGCATTTATAAACCATGGACAAGGGACAATCATAATTTTCATTCAATGTAATTCACTTAATTAGCAAGCCAGTCTGCCGTGAACCGCTGAACTTTACACAGGCTTAGGAAAGATGAGGAGCTGAATTCACGATTACAGACTAATACGTTTTTCAAACACATTTTGAATTAGATTACAAGCTTGACCTGAAAAAAAAAAAAAAAAGGTTTCTTTGATTCATTTCTTTTTGCTAGGTCTCAATGTGACAGTGTGAGCATTGGTTATCTCATCAGTGTAATTGCTGATGACACAGTGCTTCAGACAGACACAGATGTGGAACAGACACGCTCGGAGAGCAGATCCAAGAAAAATCAATACAGCACCTGCATTTCGAGATGCATTTTCGTGACACGCTGTCATCACTTAAGACGAGCCCGGGCTTCTTTTATGCTAACTGTTAAATTGTTAAAAGCTTTTCCCCAGGTGTTTGTGAAAGGGAGAGGTAACAGGGAAAAGATTTGATTCCTGTTGTTGTGCACACATTTGAGAGCAAACTGATGGATCATTTTTCACCAAGTGACAGCTTCTAATAAGCAGCCGTCTTTCACGCCGTCTCCCAACTTCTGTTTACACTTTGCAATGCCAGTCAGGATGCTTCACAGAAAGAAAGAAAGCCAGCTGAGGTAACTGCCAAAATAAAGAAAAACACCTGAGTAATTCAGCAATACAAAGTATATGGAAATGAGGTGTCTCCGCACAGTGCGCACAGTCCTTTGTGCTTGTTTTCCTGTGCAATAGCTCCTGGCAGCTCTGTGTGCGGTTGAGTGTATTTTTCTGGCAAGGCTGAAGGCCATTCAGCTCCTTCGTATTCAAAGTAAAGTCTAGCAAGTACAAAGCCAGTGTGAAGCCAGATGACCTCCCTCCCAAGTTGATACATTTCTGTCCCGACTGATCTCGACTCAGATGAAGATGATGATAAAGGTGAGGCCAGCTGCTCACAGGACACACACTTAATGAAGAGTTAGATGAACATGAAGCAGTTTAATTTTTATAAGTTTGATTCGGCCTTTCAGATCAGCTCCCAACTTCTTGTGAAAGCACAAACTCTAGATGAGATTCAGACAGTATAGTGTAGGGTCACAGGTATAGCAACAGGCCAGGGTCTAGTCTGGTACTTCAGGCAGTTTAGCATGTACACTTGTGTGTTTTGCATATATTCTCTGTTACGTTAGCAACAGCTCTTTCTGTGTGATCCTGTTAATTGAAATTAAATCATTACCATCCTATCATTTTAATTAAATGGTGTGATACTACATGTCTGTGTTTTTATCCTCTGGGCAGTTGTTTCAGTGTGCAGTGGGAATATAAATACAAGATTCACTCAATACTTGAATTTCTTTTTCAGGGAACGCATTTCATCGAATTATGCTGCCAGCGAAACATTCCACTTATTTTTCTCCAAAACATAACAGGTCAGTGGGAATTCTTCATATCTGAGGTTTGGAGATTATTGACATCTGTTTGATTTGTTCTGTTGTGTTTTTATTTTTCTATTGCTTCACCTCAAGAAGAAGGTTATTCATTATGATTTAAGTAATAACCTCTTCCACTCCTTGGGGGACGCCGGCACCCGCAGCCGTCTTTACTGTCTTTCAGAGGTTGTAGTGGGCTCAGTTTTAGACTAGAAAATCCTAAGGAACCAATTGTTACCAACCCCGTCACGCTAGCCTGAAGAAAGCTGAGTAACGCTCCGAAGTTACGCTGCATTTTTGGCGAGGAAAAACTGCCATTGCAATTTTCAAAGGGGTCTTTTGACCTCTGACATCAAGATCAGTGAATGTAAATGGGTTCTCTGGGTACCCACGAGTCTCCCCTTTACAGACATGCCCGCTTTATGATCATCACATGCAGTTTGGGGCAAAAAAAACATGCAGTTTTGAATGCAGTATAAATGTGTCATTTTTGCCTATTCTAAAAATTATGTATTTGAATATTTCTGCATACTGAGGTCCCTAAACGGTCTTGGAATTACATAAATTGGGTATGACTGTAAAGCTGAGACTCTTGTGGATCCAATGAGCCCAGTTGTATTAATGTGTGATGATGTTAGTCCCCATAGGAGACATCTCATTTTAGTGAGACCACTTTTTTTTGACCTCACTGTATAAAATGACCTGTGGTGACCTCTAGGATAATCCCAGTCTCATGAAACGTTGCAACCACAGACCACAAAGGATGGATGGCTTTCCTAGGTAGATTGACAATAAGGGGATTTCTGAGCAGTCCCCAGAACAGAAGTGCTCGCCATCCAAACACCGAAAAATTAAATTATTGCAGAAATCTCCAAATGTCAAAAGCTTTTGATATCAAATCACAGCATGGCTTTTTCTCTGGTGTTCCTCAAGGTCTTGGTGTCTTAATGTGGTATTTTGGAGGGATTATTGATAATTTTTATCAATTCTCGAGCAGTAAAAATGGTTAAATTTAGAACCAAATCTGTGTAACAAATGGTATCAACGCCAAAAATGCTGCAACAATTTATGAGACTTAATCAGAGCATGGGAATGGCCATCATATACCTCCATTATAATGTTCTAAACCCTTATACACTTTATTTAAGACTAGAACATCTTGACACACAGTGCTGAGCTGCAGCTCAAATTAATCTTCAGGTTCCCAGCTTTCAGATGATGAACACCACTTCTATGTGACGTCTACTCTTGACCTGCTATCTCCCCCTAAAGACCGCCTGTATTCCTCTAGAAAAGACAAAATGGGTCTATGAAAAAGATGAATGGAGTGGAAAAAGTTAATGGGATCTTAGACACCTATAGAAACCCTGCTTTGTAATCACACACTGCAAAGTGATATGTGATAAAAGGCGAAGTGATAATATCACAGTTTACATCATAATCAGATGTAACATGATGTATAGTTTTCTTCCTCAACATGCTCTCAGTTTTTACCTGCAGTGATGATTTATTTTTTTAACACACCTTGCCGCTTGTCCCTGAGAAGACAACACACAAAGTCAGTCCAGTTTTTTTTATTTGCAATCTCTCCTCTGCATCTTTATCTCAGGCTTCATGGTGGGGAGAGAGTATGAAGCAGGTGGGATTGCCAAGGACGGAGCTAAGATGGTAACTGCAGTCGCCTGTGCCAATGTACCCAAGATTACCGTTATCATTGGCGGCTCCTACGGTGCAGGAAACTATGGCATGTGCGGCAGAGCCTACAGGTATGAAGAAGTTAATGAAAAATAAAAAAAAAGACAGCACTTAACAACTTAATAGAACAAATGGAAGCCTGGCCAAGACCTGCAGTATTACATGAATCTGAAGATCATTAGCTGTGTCTGATTTGTTGGAGCTTAATTAAAATGTACAAAATGTGCTGTACAAGCTGTTCAGTATGTGGAGTACGTGGAATATGCATCAGATGCCCCTGGAATTTTACATTTTCATGGACGTGACCTTATGTTGCAGCAGAATACGGAGGTTTTCAGATTTGAACCTTTTCAATGCCAAAAGCACATTTTATAATAAAAAACATCCATTTGAATTAGACTTTTCTGACACTGACTACCTACACTCTTCACCTCTTCAGTGTTCCTTATTATTTTTATATAATGTCCCCCGAGGGTATTGCTGCTATAGGAATGATAAGACAGAGAGAATTATGGGATAATTTCATTTATCCAACCTTTTTCACACATGTAGTAGTGCCTGTAAACAGGTTGTGTTTTTCTGCATTGTATACATTGTTAACGGCACGAATTTCTTTAACGCATAAACGCAACTTGCAATATTTAGGTTGTATTAGGCTCAGTTTTAAAGCTAGAGTGAAGATACTGGTATCATATGAAACTCCAAAATCTAAGGAATGCATCGGTACCAAGCATATTATTTAGCCTCTAAATAACAACCTAAGGATTCCAGTGTTACCTTTAACCACCCTGTCATGCTAGCTAGAAGAACACTAAATAACACTCCAAATGTACGCTACATTTTGGTGAGGAAAAACTGGCATGGCCATTTTCAAAGGGGTCCCTTGACCTCTGACCTCCAGATATGTGAATAAAAATGGGTTCTCTGGGTACCCACGAGTCTCCCCTTTACAGACATGCCCACTTTATGAGAATCACATGCAGTTTGGGGGAAAGTCATAGTCAAGTCAGCACACTGACACACTGACAGCTGTTGTTGCCTGTTGGGCTGCAGTTTGCCATGTTATGATTTGATCTAAATGCAGTACCTGTGAGGGTTTCTGGACAATATTTGTCTTTGTTTTGTGTTGTTAATTGATTTCCAATAATAAATATATACCTACATTTACATAAAGCAGCATATTTGTAAAAATAAATAGTAAAATTTGCATATACTCTGTAAATAGTTCAGACACAAGCTATTATTTGATTGAATTAAAACCTTTCTCGTCTGCGTCTCACTCAGCTCTTTCTCCTTTTTGTTTTCTCATCAATTTAAATACATTTAGAAAACGACCAGCAAGCACTCCCTTGTAAAATTAACAAAATTAATAAAACACAGATTTAGCGTTTTAGGAAATTGATGCTGTTATTCACCTTTGGTTGGATTTTTTAAATCATTTAGTATTACCTGTGAAAGTGGAACTTTTTCTGGCTCCCATAAATCATGTCTTGCTGTAATTGTCATCAGATTATTAGACACTTACTAGAGTATTAGATCTTCATTAATGCAGTTTTTGTTCTTATCAGTGGTTCATCTGTGATTTAGCTGACTGTTCTGGCTCAGCAAATAACAAGTAGACTGACCTTGTTTTCTTCTCACAGCCCTCGGTTCCTGTACATGTGGCCAAATTCCCGGATCTCTGTAATGGGCGGCGAGCAGGCAGCCACCGTCCTGGCCACCATCACCAAGGATCAGAGGGCACGCGAGGGAAAGGAGGTAACGATTCACATTAATCATCCCGTCTGTGCTTCACTGGAAGGGCTTAAATTAGCTTTTGTGGATTTGCTGCCAAAAGCATAAATATTATGAAGACACTTTTTCTTTCAGTAATGGTTTGACATGGCACTTAGACAAGGATAAAATTATATCAGTGTTAAGTGTTGCGGTGATGGCTTATCCTGAATAGTGCTGTCATCAAATGGCTGTAATTAAGTTGTGTCAGGTGTGCTTTTATGGGTGTATTAAGTGTGCATTAATAGCTTCAGAATGTCACGTCCCATCAGTGCCCTGATGGCAGGCGTTTCAATCTGTGATGTTTAAGATGCTTTAACAAAGTCAGGCATGAAATAGACTGAAAAGGAAACTAATCATAAATTCTATTTTTAAAATAATTTTTTTTTTACCATCTTTATTCTACTTGTGTTCACAGTTGAACCCTGATGAACAAGCAGTAGGCGATTTGAGGGGGGATGCCAGCCCCTTGTTAGCAAAATGACCAAAATGCACTCCTCTTGTTAACCTGCCATCTGCCTCTCCGTCCCCCTGGCAGCAGAGAGAGAGAGAGAGAGAGAGAGAGAGAGAGCAGGGGCTGTTTAGTTGAATGTGTTGGTCTAGTCTGCCGGACTCATTGATCTTTAATCTGACCGAGGCTCTGAGACATCAGTAGCCTCCATCGGGTGCAGCTGTGCCGCGTTCTGGCTGCTGATCGCGGCCACTCTGGACAATGCTTGTGATTCCACCAGATGCTCAGAAGCGGCTCTCACTGCTGCTGGGTTGAAATCAACCCAATTTAGGTAGTTTTAAACTACACCTCTGGTTCAATATTAATTGAATGTTCAATGTTAATCTAACGCAGCAAGATGGGAGGATCGTTCAACCTTAATATGGGTTTATATTGACTAGAATGCCGGTTTATGTTATTTAAATAGACTTGACATGAAATAACTTGGATATAGGCCTAATCTAAAATACATTTAAGATTTGGTAATGCAAATCATAAAAACTTGCAATAATGAACACTCTACATTTTTCAAAAAGGCCTTTTATATTACATTTGTGATAGGACGTTGGGGTATGGCCGTGACACCTCAGCCTGATGGAGGTACTCCACCATGTTTGTTGAAAGTGAAAGAAAAGGAACGATTTTTACTATCAAAAAATAGATTCACTAAATGTATACTAAATTGATATCATCTGGTTTACATCAAGGCAACATCTAATGACAGCTGATGCACTTTATTAAGCTTAGCTTTAAAAGAAATCATTTGAAGTAGCCTACAGTTATTTGTTACACAAATAGGTGAGGCTCTGCAGTAGACAATTGGCTAGCTGGCTAGTAGGCTAACACTAAGGTTAGTCATAGCTAAGGTGAGGTGACTGAGAGCTACGAGCTAGCCTGGACCTAAGAAGAGTCTCATCTATCAGCAGCTCCATTAAGTTACAGTTAGTTATCAGGCTACAGACTGGTATTTCTTTGTCTCTATAGTAATGACTTAGTAGGTATATATCGGATACAAACCTTGACCCAGCGGCTGGAAATAACCCAATAAAATGACCCGGCAGGCTCAACCTAGCGTTTGGGTTGATAAAATAACACAGCATCTTTTAGTGTGTGTGTGTGTGTATTGATAAATCCATGGCGCTCTCCGTGGTGCTGAAGTAGCAAACGGATTTGTAATTGCGCCCTTTGTCTAGTTTCTGAAGATACAACTAGCAGTACCATGCAAAAAACACCAACGAAACAAAGTTCATGATGTAGATATGTGGCTAATGGTGAATACAGCAGCAAGACGCTGTTAGCGTCCACCCACGTCCCTCACCCCCAGATTAGTAGATGGTGGACGATGGAGAAATTAATATAGTAGACCTCAATGTTGCTCAAGGTTTAGCCAATTAACATCCAAACACAAGACAACGGTGGAATAGTGGAATACATCCATGGTGGAGACGCGAGTATCAGCCGGGCAGAGTTTGTTGTGTTGGAGTACGGAAAGCGTATCTTATTGTTATCTAAAAGCTCTTCAATGTCACGGCTGAATATGTAGAGGATTTCGACTATGTAGACGAGGTCTTTGAATTCAAAGGCTGCAGATACTTTAGATTTCACAACAAGACTTCTCTTTGAGCGGTAATTGGACACGATAACAAACAGACCGGATAAAGCGAAAGGTCAAGAATACGTTTTATTTCTTTCTGTAGGGTCCATTCTATAATGTTGTCAGACACTTATAATAGCAATCGGAGCCTGTCGGCGGCAAAAACGAGCCCTTTTAGTGGACATAATGTTACATTGACTGCTGCTCGCTTGTCCTTGCAGCTTGTTTTGCGGCTTTCAGGTTCATAAATCGTCATCTCCATTAGGCACCTAAACACAAAACATGAGAAAATAAGGTCCAGGTTGAAAAATACTGAAGTCAACCATTTAAGATGGGTTGAGGGAATATAATTTACAATTTTGTGACCTATATTTGCCATATAACATGAGATAACTTGGATTGACACACTGATACTGGATAAGAACTTACTTGAACATATATTCTTTTTATTTTCCTGTGTATATAACCAACATACAGTTTACACTCGGTTGCCAGTTTAGTCGGTCTTCCTGGCTGAAACTAATGCAGTCTGATTCAACAGCCCTGCAACGAATCCAAACTTAATGATGATTATACAGTGCATGACTTTAAAACATTTTTCCCACAGTTATCTTTGGCAGACCTACAGCACCAATCCTTTTGTTTCAACAATTTATTCACAGTTCACGGCAGAGCAAGAGGCCGCCATGAAGAAACCAATAGTGCAGCGGTTTGAAGAGGAAGGCAGTCCGTACTACTCCAGCGCTAGGTGAGCTTTAATCATGACACATCATTGTGTGTGTGTGTGTGTGTGTGTGTGTGTGTGTGTGTGTGTGTGTGTGTGTGTGTGTGTGTGTGTGTGTGTGTGTGTGTGTGTGTGTGTGTGTGAACATTATTCACCGAAAGGCTGTACAGCTCAGTGTATGAAGTTTGTCGATGTCAGTTGAGTCATTCAGTTCAACACTGTTACTAGAAGAGAAGTGTTTATTTGTGGAATGACAGTGTTGTGCAGAGGTGGACTACCAAACAGGAAAACAGCAGCTTTTGTTTCTAATTTATATTTAAATCATTTCAATGTCGTGATGTAGCCACGAGAAAGACTGTTCATGCATGAGGAGTGCTGCTGTGATGTGTTTAAAGTGTATTTCTTCTCCATTCGATGTCCTGTTGCTCTGCTAATTTGAGCCATCTTTGCTTTTCATTTGGTCCTGTGGGCTATTTTCATGGTTTCATGTGAGCAGAGCACATCTCAGACGGTGGAGGTCTTACGAACAAAATATGCATCATACAGCGGAAAATTGTGTGTATAATGTTGCAGTGCTGGGAGACAATTAAAAAGATTTAAATAAATATGTATAAAATCTGACTTTTAAACGGGAAGGAGATTGAAAATGTTTCAAAACACACAACACAGACTTATAATAAATTGGATAAACTATAAAGAGAATAATCCAGATTCACAAAGCACAGAAGATCAAAAGGATTTTAAATAGACCAAATGCTAAACTGTACGAGATGTCTAATAAGAAAAGTCTGGCCTGTACCAGCCACGACCCGGTAGATGACTCTATGAATAGAGGCTATTAACACATTTATTAAGGAAATGATAACTGGCAGGAAATTGAGATACTGATGTATTTTGCAAAGGGGAAGGATCAAAACAGTTGATTATTCCACTGAGCCAACAGACTTCAGTATTTGTCCTCGAAATTTGGCCGTGGTGTCCTGTTCCAATTTATCAGTAATGTATGAAATAATTTATATCAAAATGTCTTGCTGGCCATCCATGCACCCGGATGGATGTGAGGAAATTAAAGGATTTTTGATTTGTCCTTTGAGAGGAGGTTGTTGGGTTGTAATACACGGTTATGAACATTCAATACCTTGCTGTTATTTTTTACATTTAAAGCTGCAAAAAATATTTAAGTGAAAGATTATAGCCATTCATCACGATATGCAAGTGTCACAATTATTGTAACTGATAATAGAAAACCTTTTTTTTACTACCCAGATCAAAAAGAAATCTACAAATATATTAAAACTTCAAAATGAGCGAGCGAGTCATGCAAATCACAAAATCTTGATTTCTGTATTAAAGGTATAATTCTCAACTCATAACTCAATGAGATGAGAGGGAGAGCGGTGGTCAAGCGAGCTTTAAAGTGACTGAAGAGAGGGAGCGGCGTTAGTGAGAACAAAGCAGCGAATCAGAGAAATAAAACGTTATTTTTCTGATTGTTTCCCAGCGGTTACGTTCGAAAGCACACAACTAACTTTGCATAATCTTGTGGGAAGGTGCCGAGAGCTGCCGGGTTTTGAATGAATGCAGGCTTCCTGTCTGCTGGCTGTGGCTCAGCGCTGCTCTCGTCAAACTACAGACACACACCGATCACAGAGAGGAGACCCAGCGGATCACTGGAACACATGCACATAATAACACAACCTGTTCCCATCCGTGAAAGAAGGCCACCTTGTATCTAATAGAGTAAAGGGGGACTTGTGAGGCAGTTTCAGAAGCCGAGGGGTGTGATAGAGCGGCGATATTTGACCACCTGAATTGGCTGCACACCCTGCGCTCTGTTATTGGCTGGGGGTTGCACCCAAAGGTTGTTTACAGACACCCAGAAGCAACCAGAGTAAATCAAAAGAAAAAGAAAAAGGAAAATAGAGGCAGAGGGCTGCAGGGTCTCTCTTAATTCTTGTAAAAGTAATTGAAAAAAAACCTGCACAAGCGCTACAAGAAGCATCTTAAAAGTGAGGTGTAATGCGCTATCTAACAATGTGATGCATTTTTTTTTTTTTACAGGCTGTGGGATGACGGCATTATTGATCCCGCTGATACCCGTCTGGTTTTGGGACTGAGCCTCAGTGCAGCACTAAACGCACCAACGAAGAAGACACGCTTTGGAGTGTTCAGGATGTAAATGTAGCTTGTATAGGTGTAGAACTCAGACCTACCTGTCAGAGTTGGACATGTACTGCATTTAAAGTAGTCTTTGTAGTTTTACTTGTGAAGTGTCACTAGAATAAGAACAACAAACTCTGAAGTAGAATCACAACCTCGGATCAATGGGGACGTGATTGGATGATGTGCTGTTGTTGTGGGATATTTCCACCAATGAGTTGTGCCTTAACTGTTACTATTCCAGTGTAAATGCAAACTGTACTTAACTATTTCCTTCACCTCTTTTTCCTCAAAAACTGTAAATGTTGAATTTAAAAAAATATGAAAACATACAAGCCTCTTTCTTTTTATTCAGGACCGTTGCTGCTGCTCAGTAGAGAAATACAGTATCAGAGGAAAAACAATGTTCAAAAGGGGGCGCTGTTTAGCTATAAATATCATACTGGCCACAGTCTTGATGGAGGGTCTTTCAGGCTAAATGCCTCTTAGATAACACCCCACGGTGTTGTGGTATTGACAGAGGAGCTGTTTTGAGGAAAATAATAAAGAAAAAGTTGAAGATGACCAGTGCTATTATCTCTGTATGCACACTTAGAGTAAAATCTCTTGTCCAGAGGCACTAGTGGGTTTATTATGCCTTCTGAGCCAGCGTTGTTTGCTTTTCATGTTTATAATTGTGCAAATATTGTGTTAGCAGGCGGCAATAGGATGTAGTCTTATAGATGGCATCCTGCAGGCAGAGTGTGCTGTGTACTGACGCTGAGCCACAGAGGAAGAGTGCTTAACTTTACCAGCTGGCCAGCCTATCCTTCCCTTCCCTCCCCTCCCTCCTTCTCCATTTTGTCAATTTATCTCTTTAACTGAACAAGCTGCACACAGTTGGTTTGCACACATATTGGTATAGAGACCATCTGAGTTCACTTTGGCAACAAGTTACATTTTTTCCCTCCATAGGACTTTTAGTGGCTAAGGATTAGGTGCAGCAGTGGATTTGAATGTTTGAACGTCCTCCTATGAAGCCAGCTGGTTAAAATGCTTAACTTGAAGCCCTTCATGCTCCTCTGTGTATGACTGTGTGGCTGTAGAGTGCCTCACCTTAGAGAGAGCAGAAATAACTGTGTGTGTATGTGGGTGGCACACATCCTCCACTATCTCCTACCACCAATTTTTAAAAGTGGTCCGCTGGTTTTCGCTTCATCCTCTTCCACCAAATGTCACTGTGGGATCATTACCAAACAGCATGAACCAGTTTAAAAAGTAAAATTTTACTGAAGCAAGAAAAACTTTCCAGAGGTGTCGAGATCTAATGATTAAGAAAAGTCTTGTCTTGTGCATGTTTTTCAAGGTACGTGATGAAAGAAATGTAGCATCAATCATTAAGATTTATGATTTGACTCTAGATTTATGAGCTGACCTTTCTCTCTGACCGTGACTGCTCTTAATTGCAGTAATGATCCGTCACTGGGCGGCTTCCAGGTCTCCTTTTAACAGGGGGACGAGGTTGTCCTTTTGTCTTGTCAGAATATCTGGCAAGCTTTCGATTTGATGTCAAGTATTTTGGCTGTGAGGTTGTACAGCACTTCACAACCTAGAGGATGACAGCCTTCCCCAGCACACACTGGATTTAAAGGCAATCAGGACAGGTTGCCAGACACACAGACAGATGCTCTCATTAGCAGCTACTTGTGCTGTCAGTGTGTCCAAACTTAAATGTCTTGGCACCAAAACCAAAAAATTCCACATTGAAAAGGGTCAAGTGTCAAACCTGGCACTAACCTTTTTAGAGGACCGCAAGACTTTTCCTCTTAGAAATCCATTTTGTGTCCATCAGTGCTGTGCATGTTCACCGAGTATCGCTGCATTATAGAGATAAATGGTGTCTACCGCTAACGAAGGACACAAAGCTGTATTGTAGCTGAGCTGATTATTGTAGCACATAACGGCGAGGCCAGCCGTACACAATGGGTTGCTATGCGTGGGTCGTGGTATCCAGGGCATCAGGCAATCTTTATAGAAAACTTCAGAGTAAACTTTGGCTGCTGCCAACTGATATGCAAGTTATCAATGTGTTACAGTCACAACGAAGAATAGTTGCTGCAACACGTTCTCATCCCACCTCGTCACATACCGACGCTTTGTCAGACCACTCGGAGTCACTTTTCGGTCGCAGTAAACACATCCTTAATGTTGTGAATTAAACAAAAACCCTTGCTTATGATTAGGCAACAAAGCCACTTAGTTAGGTTTAGGAAAACAACAACATGGTTAGGCTTAAAATTCCTGTTTATTCAATGAAATGTGACTTGATGTTGTGAACGCGGGACACGAACGAACAGCTGATGGTAAGCCTGTGTGTGTTGGACTCGTCCACCTCCCCTCCCGCCCGCCCTGTGTGTCTCTCTTGCTCTTTTAAACTACGCCACTACAGCACGTTCCCTGTGCGTTTACTGTTGCTGTGGATGGGTTTATGTTGTAGTTATTTGAAAGCCTGGTGCACTGCATACCGAACGTTGATGGCCGTGACCAAGCGGCAGTGTTTGACGCCCAGGGCTGATTTCTCCTTGCTGCATTGTTCCATATCCCCGTCAAAGTGACAGGATGTCATTTCTTCCAACTTGGTCACTAAAATGTACTTTACATATTATATTTTGTTGATTTTTAGTTGGACTACACATTGATTGGATGGGAATGAATAACTGGCTGGAATGGTGTAAACTCGGTACTCTTCCAATTAGGGCAAACAACAAAACAAAAACGAATTATTCCTGTAGTAATCCCTTGTCATGTGGCTCATTGTGACTGTTTTCTATTCATAGAGATTAGGTTAATTCACAGCAGGCTGTTCTGTAGTCAGTAGTTGCAGCCTGAGGGAAACAAACAGCATGGCAGATTTGTTGATTTAAAGCTGCAGTCGGTAACTTTGAGCAAATATGATAGTTATTTTTTATAAAACGGTCACTATATCCTGACAGTAGTGCATGAGGCAGATAATCTGTGAAAAAAAAACATGTTCCTCTGTGTCCTCCTAGTGCATTTGCAAGATTTCAGTGTGCCCGAGTGAAAACAACCAGTCACAGTCTCTAACGCAGTTGTCAATCACTGCTCGTGAACTCCGATCAAACGGTCAAACTAGGCAGCGCTGATCAAATATGAATCAAGGTTCTGTCACTGTAATGCCTATTTGTCTCATCAAATGTGTTCAAAAACATACTTTAGTGTACTGTTTAGCTGTAAAATGAGAAAGTTTGTGATGTGGCCACCATATTGAAAACAGTTGAGCCAAAACCAAGCACCGCAAACCGGCCAGAACAAGCTTTACGGTAACAGCATATTTTCAACCTTTTTGAGTGCCCCCCCCCCCCAGAATAATCAGGTTGGTGTTTGCGACCCCCCAGTTTTGTTTAGTTTGAACAGCTAGCACGTGGGCCAATGTGGATTTTTAATGCGTTCCATGACTTTCTCCGCCCCTCCCCCCGTCGGAAACTCGTGCACGCACACGTTGACTCTCACAAACATTTGATAAAATCTATTCTAAGTCAAAATATACAACATACAGGCGATGCAATGTATAAAAACATTCCCCATTCTAAAATATATTCTTTTATTTCTTCCTCCATAACCATCTGGCGACGCCCAGACTGAGAACTGCTGCTTTAGAGACTCCTCTGCACTGATTTGCTCTTTTTCTTCGATCAGTGAAATCTTGCAGATGCCATTAGGAGCACAGGAGGACACAGAGGAACATGCTTTTTTTCAGATTACCTGTGTCATACACTGCTGTAAGGCTACAGTGACAGTTTTATAAGAATAACCTTTTATCATATTTGCTGAAAGTTACCGACTGCAGCTTTAACTGTGAACTAATTCACCCCCAAAAACACAAGTGTGTTGTGAGTCAGGTTAGTTGGAGGTCAGCAAAAAACTTGTCATAAAGTGAAATTCCGCCTACTTATCATTCTTAACCTCCTAGACATTTCTTCATAGTTCAGTGCGAACAATTCAGTTTAATGATTCATTTATGTCAAGTAGATTATACCCAACCTGATTCAGGAGCTCATTCACTCTCTTGACAGATCGGCTTGGACAGTTATGACTCATGTTGAAGTCACCCCACAGCCTAAAAATAATCACGACTGAGAGTTTGAGTCAGTGTAATGTCCAGCTCCTGGATGGAAATGGATTGTGCTTAAAACGAATATTTCTAACTAGTTGTGTATTCATTTAGAAGGAAAAGATATGCATTGTTTTTTAATCAGAATAAAACTTAATAACAAAAATACAATCATTTTGATAGCCTCATTTTCAGTTCAGTGCAACTATGTTAATGTCATTATTGGCCCATTTAATTTAGTTAACCTTGACTTTACTTTATCATTGTTTCGTCACATACCCCACTGCTGTGTGTAAAATATTTTGAATAATTCCAAAATCAACCAACATTTTTCCTTCAACCTTTTTTTATTTTCATCTGACCCTATTAAAAACCATTATCGAAGGTTGCAACTAACGATTCTTATTATTGTTGATTAATCTGTTGATTATTTTCTCAATTAATCGATTAGTTATTTTGTCTATAAAATGTCAGAAAATGTCGATCAGTGTTTCCCAAAGCCCAAGATGAGGTCCTCTAATGTCGTGTTTTGTCCACGACTCAAAGATATTCAGTTTACTGTCATAGAGGAGTAAAGAAACCAGAAAATATTCACATTTAAGAAGCTGGAATCAGAGAATTATGACTTATTTTTTTTTTTTTAAAATTACTTAATTGATTATCAAAATAGTTGGCGATTAATTCAATAGTTGACAACTAATCGATTTGTCAATTAATCATTGCAGCTCTACCATCCCTTTGACAGAAACTGGACTTGAATATTTGATGTAGGTGGAAAAAATACAATAAATTACCATAAAACATTGTTTTATCGCTAAATAATGCAATATCCTCTTGTTGACATGCCCTTCATAGAGACATTACTTTATATTTGGGGTGAATTACTGTTATAAAACAATAACAGAAATGTAAATCCACCTATTTGAGATTTAGGAGTGGTGGTGTGGTGGGAAAAGTACTGTCCACACTGATCACAGATACGTATAAAAAAAGGGAAAAGAATGAATAGATCCAATTTTATTGTCACACATTGTACATAGCACAGCACAGCACAAAGTGAAATTCAGCTACTGCATTTAAACCATCCTAGTATATTAGGAGCAGTATAAAAAAAAGAATCTCTAGTAGGAAATCACACAGAAGTAATGCAGACTTCTGAAACATGCTATCAGTCCAAAAAATCATGTTTAAGATCAGATAAGATAAGATAAGATAAGATGAACCTTTATTAATCCCCGGAGGGAAATTCAGGTGTCAAAGCAGCAACATCAGCAAACAGAGTGAAACACAGGAGAGGTAAAGGTACACAAAAATGATAAAAACAATAATAGATATAAAAGATCCAGAGTGAATGGGTGAACATAGTGTATGCAGTCCGTCAATAAATACATGTAGTATGTGCAATAAATAAATGTAATATGTACATATGTGCAGTCTATAAAGTGGTATATAGGATGTATAGTGTAAAGTAAGTGTAAAGTGT
Source organism: Sebastiscus albofasciatus (assembly GCA_916701655.1). Classification (NCBI taxonomy): domain Eukaryota; kingdom Metazoa; phylum Chordata; class Actinopteri; order Perciformes; family Sebastidae; genus Sebastiscus; species Sebastiscus albofasciatus. The sequence continues at coordinate 5,352 of CAKAOI010026211.1, read as the reverse complement.
GCCAGTGGTTAGAGTCCAAGATGGTTGCAGATAGTGCATGTTTAAAGGTAGATAGTGCATGTTTAAAGGCAGATAGTGCATGTTTAAAGGCAGTTTATAAGCAATTCTCACATAATTAGGAAAAGGTAGAAGTATCAGTGTAATAAAACAATGTGGTTTGAGCTGCTAAAGAGGGCACGGGGGATAACATAATGGAAATACAAAAAAAAAGCTTAATGATTGCAACTGATTAAAAGATAGTAATCTTGGTCTAAACACAAGTATCTGTTTTGTGGCAAATGAAATCCACTGGAACTACACAGTGAAATTCAGCTACTGCATTTAATCCATCCTAGTATATTAAGAGCAGTGTAAAAAAAAAAAAAAAAAATTAAAACCCTGTGTATGAAGTCACACAGAAGCAATGCAGACTTCTGAAACATTTTATCTCTCCAAAAATCATAAAATTAGGAAAAGGTGCAAGTATCAGTGTAATAAAACAATGATATTTGAGCTGTTAAAGAGGTCACAGGGGGTTAACATAATGAAAATACAAAGAAAAAGCTTAATGATTGAACTGATTAAAAGATAGTAATCATGGTCTAAACACAAGTATCTGTTTTGTTGCACATGAAATCCACTGCAATGCAGAAGAAGCTGCACATGTCCACCAGAGAAACAGTCAGTAGTGTATTAGTCAGGACACACAGATGTGTATGTGAGTTGAGAGGTTGTGTGCAGGATCACATCAGGTCAGATGCTTTATTCCCCCTATAACTTAGTGTCCCTGCTGCCGGGTGAAGAGGCTGCAGGAGCATCAGCCTCCAGCAGCAGCAGCAGCCTCCTCCTCCTCGGTGCTCGGTGCTCTCCTCTCTCCTCTCTCCGTCGGCCCCTGCGTGGTGTGTGGTGGCCCGGACGCCGGAGTGACGAGCCTTGTGGTGCAATGTACGTGTGCACCGTCCACCGGACTGACAGGGCCGCAGGTCCAATGAGATAAGTCGACATATTGAGGTTGTCAAATCAAAGCCAAAGGGGAGGCGCTGTCCCACCGTCGTCTCAATTACGTCATGCACAAACAGCTGGTCGTTGGCAAGAAAAAAAAAAAAAAAAAAAACCCTGAAAAAATGTAGACCAGCACAGCGAACTGAGAACTGCACCCGGGCTGGAGCCCCTCCACTGAAATATTGAGCTTTTGAACGATGTGGCAGCTGGAGCGTCCGGGCTCAGGATGGAGTCCTCCGAGGCTCCTCTTGCTGGTTTACACCTTTCTGTGCGCGCTCGGAGGTGAGTTGCTTTCACGCTTTCATTCACTGTGTGTTGCTTTGATTCACTGGGAGCTGTTCCTTTTGTCGGGGGTGCTGAAATCCTCCGGCAGCAGCAGCAGCAGCAGAGGATCCTGTCTGCAGGTCTGAATTCAGTCTCTTAAACATCCACAGCTGCTCCTACTGCTGCTGTTTCTTTTAGCCACCAAACAAACCCGTTTTTAGGGAACACAGACTGTCTTCAGTGTCCGTGACGCATGGGGACAGACTGCTGCTAATTATGGCACGCAACACATTGACAGATGCTCCTATAGGTTGTATATATATATATACACGCTACGATGCTGAGGTGCTGGATGTGGCCACAGGAAAAAACACATCAGGCTGCTTTCATTGTTGTTGCCTTTTGGTTTGTTAATTTGTTTGCTGTTGTTTTTGCTTTGTTAAAGAAGGAAAAAGACAAGTTAAGACATGTTGACATAATGCAAAAAGATTCATTGGACAATAAGGCAGTGTTTTTAATTTAATTGAAAATAAGCACTTGAATAATGTGGCAATATTTAAGTTAAATTTTTTGAAATCCATTTGATTTCAGCTCCTCATATCATAAAATGTGACTTGATATTTTTTTTATTTTTCTTTGTTTATTTATTTCCTTTTTTAAAAAAAAGAATCGTATGTGGTCTCCATTCACCAAGATGTCTTTGCTGCTTCAAGACAGAGGCGTGAAACAAAAAGCTCAGAGCTCAGTAGTGAGACAACAATGCATCCATATACCTCCAGCAGCACACGTTGCACTGTCTGTGCATGGCCACAGAAGACCCTCTAGGTCTGTGTGAGACCCTCTAGGTCTGTGTGAGGATGTTGCAGTCCCCCTGACAGACTTGTTGCTGTTTCTCTCCACCAGTTTTGCTAAATCCTTGGACTTGGTTGAAGTCCGTCAGATCAATGTCCCCCTTTAACCTCCTTTTTTCCTGGACTCCTTGGGTGCTTTTTTAGCATCACAGTGAGGAAAATCAAAGTGATATTTGGGTCTTGAATGCAGAATTCAATGATTTTGCTTGTTTATTTGAATGCTTGTTGTCTCGATAATCAGCTGGAAGTCAGTTTATCCACTTAGGATGAAGTGTTTGAAGAATCACTGTTGTTACAGATGGTACTTGTGTTTTTTAAAGATTTTAAAATCCTACAAAATCGTGCTAATAGAGGAGGAATTTCGAAAAGCAACCTTTACCTACGCTGCTGTTGCAAAAAAAAACAGTTCAAAGACTATCCTGCTCAGCATTCACGGATAAATCTCTGGTTGAGATGACAAAAAGCAGGATTATGTCTGTATTAAGCCTCTAACAGAGTAAAACAGTGGTTGGGAGGCGCTCATTGAAGATTACTGAGATTACTGAATGCAGAACGGTGCTGTAAAAACGCCTGTAAGCACTCCTGCTGCCTTTATCTTTAAATGTCTTTATTTAGCTGGCAAACAAGCAAGCATATTAAATATGTTGGCGTGTTTACACCTTCATATTAAGCGTAGTTACAGCGTGTGGCTGCTGCTGGAGTGTCACCGAGACATTTTCTCTGCCGAATCTTTTTTCTTTCTTCGCATAGAGGAGGTTTAAAAATAGATGTGCATGTTTATTATTTTATTTTTCTAATAATAGCTTGGCATGTGGGTTTCATTCATGTGTTTAATCTGTCACAACAACCTAAGATGCTGACATGTAACCTGTCAATCGATTGTAGCTGCATCCAGCTTTATGTACCTCACAAAATACACAACATGAAGAATCGTGATTGTAATGTGAAATCTAGCAAAACACAAGGTTGTGACAATTACCATTAATGGTATTTGACTAATTTCACTAATGCTATTTCAGAATAAAAATAAAGAACAGTGACTGTCAATCTTACTTTGAAAGGAAGTCTTTGGTATAGGATGGCAGTCTGTAAGATATCCGAAGCTCTCTGATTGTGAATTAAAAATCCTTTATTCAGACAAGGATAACACCCATCAACGCGTTTCAAGTCAACAAGTCTTCCTCAGAGTGTCACCTGATGAGCTGGCCAGGCACTGTTCTTTATTTTTATTTGACTACTTGCCCCATCCTCGAAGAACACCTGTTTTTTTTTACTTCAACATTTTCAACACCGAGTTTCCTGACCCAGTGCAGCACTCCCAATTTCTTCTTCATCATACGCTATCTCAGATTATTGACCATTTACAGTCCATTGACGTCAACAACACGAAAAAGAAAAGTATTTTTGCACACCTGTGACTGAAAGATAACAAAATGAATCTGCTGCACACTGTCAACGCTTTTATTAAATAGCTACATCCGGGTACGGTGACCTTTGTCAGCCATTTCCACGTACCAAAACACAGCTATTTAGACCAATGGGTAATACAAAGCAGCGTCTATTTACTACTTAATGTCTTTAAGATCAGTTCAATTGAAGAGCGATTTTTCCCTCACTGAAATACCTGAATCATTTCTCAATGCTGAAGAGGTGAAACTACAAAAGCAATGATTGGATAAAGTGTGAAAACTAAACAGAATTTGATGTAGCAGGAATTAGATTTTCTTAATTCCTACTTAGCTCCTTAATCATCTCACAACCCCCATGTGAGGCACCTGACCTCCAGCCACTGATTTAGAGTGTGTGTAAGCTTATTTTTGATGTATTAATGGACCTGAATGCTTCGAAGCTTCGACCGTTGCCATGGTAATTGACCTCCAAATCAGTATTTGAATGCTTCGTTGTTTGTTCGTATGTTCTAATAATGTATCAATCCCAAAATAGCCCATGGAATAAGGAATAATCCCACAATATAACCTGACATTCAACATTAATTATTATTTATTTCTGTTTGTTGGGTGTAGAAGTGAGTGTGTGTACAGAAGTGCAGCAGCGGCACTGAAACGGTGGAGATGGAGACAGACAGGCAGATGAGCATGTCAGCCTGCTGCACCGCGAAGCTTCGATTACCTTCGAATATTTCTCACCGAAGCTTCGAAGCCCAAACAATGGGATTCAGGACAGCCCTAATTAATGGGGATTTTCTTGTAACTGGGGATTACGCTGCCTGAAGAATGTGGTGATGCGCAATTCATCCTGAATAGTGTGATCACATCCATAACAAGTCTTGTATCCAGATGTGTAAAATTGACTTTTTCCTCTCACACATCTGTCCGACCAACAAGTAACCAACTGGTTACATTACCTTTTAGTGGTGTTGGCTGTGATCTGTTGTCAGTTTCTTTGAGAACATACAGTCGGCTTACTGCAGACTAGTGCCACATGCACTCCACCTGTTCAGTGTGTGACATGGAACCAGTTCCTCCTCCGCCTCTGTCATATAGGTGTCAATGTAAAAGAGCAAAGAAGAGCCTTAATGCAAAGAAGGCTCACATATAGCGCAGATAGCGGACCAGAGAAAGGCTAGGATGAGAGTGAAATTAAGGCTGGGAGCTTTGTATGGGATTAAGCTTCAGCTCTTGACAGCAAGATTGCTTCATTCTTTTGAGTTTCTGCCTCCTTATTCTGCGTCTTTAGTATTCAAGGTTGCTTCCATAGGTGAGAGCCAGCGCGAGCTTTGAGGGCTGGTAATAGTGTGGGGGAGAAGAGCAGAGCAGAGCCATTTTTCTCTTTTTTTTCCTAACACGCATTAGAAACACACTGCACATTCAAGAAAAACCTCTTCCTTTATGCATCCACACCTCAGCGCCTTGTCAGTGCAGACTGGGCCACTTGGTTTTCTTTACTCCGTGTCATCATCAAGGTAAAAGCAGAAGCAATAGCGAAGCGTGCAGCTGCAAATGACAGCATTAGTACGGCAAGCTTGCTTACTGTGTCGCTACAACTCTTACATGAATTGGGCTCATGCTGTTTTAGAGGCACAGGCTTTTCATTGCATCCTCCAAACAGTTTTAGGAGATTTTACTGTTTGTGTACAAATTGCAGGTGAGATAAATTATCCCCCAAAACAAAACAAAAACACGACATCGCCACAGGTTTTCCAAGTACAGATGGTAGAAATGGCTGATATGCATAAACATAAAGGGAGTGTGCTGCAAATGGAAAACATTCTCCTCCAGTGAAACATCAACAATGA